>ML976004.1:331162-359218 GCA_010015635.1 Clathrospora elynae
GTGTCGAAGAAGGTGTCGAAGAAGGTGTCGAAGAAGGTGTCGAAGAAGGTGTCGAAGAAGGTGTCGAAGAAGGTGTCGAAGAAGGTGTCGAAGAATGGGTCGAAGAAGGTGTCGAAGAAGGTGTCAAGGAAGATCGGTCGTGCAACTGAAAATCGGGGGTATAAGAAGGTCGAGTCGTATATAAGCCGGCAGTCGTGAGAGCGTCGTCAGATTTTTGTTCGTCGAGTTTTGCACGTCGGATCAAGGCCACCAGTTCATCCTCTTGTAGCTCTCAATCACCTCCTCGACCTTCTCCTTGGTCATCTTCTCGTGCTTGTATGTGAAGCCCGTCTCCTTTTCAAACAGACTCCCATCCAGACTCAGATCTGCGTCTTTGAGCAACTCCTTCTCCATGTAGGGTGTCAATGGCGTAGTTTGGCTTATGCCAGCTGCCTGCTGCAATTCCGCCCACGGATCCAGCGTCTCGTCGTTGACCTCATCGACCACATGATCGAGATTCAGCCGTGCAAACGCCGATATCAGTGTGCCATGGAATCCAGTCTCGATGTTGAAGATCTCGTGGATGAGCTGCGCCGTGTGTTTTTGCGCTACATCAATGTCAGCACTTGATATCACCCAAGACCACCATGACCAAGAAAAAAAAAACTCACCAGTATTCCCATGATCCACAATATTAAACGTCGGCGTCGGTCTCTTTCCAGAAGGCCCCTTGATATACCACTCGACCGCATGCCACAGCGCCCTCGTAGAATCCTCCACATGCACCAAATTCGTCCGCAGATCCTCCTTCCACAAAAACCGCATATCCTTCCCCTTGCTCTGATACACGCGCGCCATGCACAGCGCCGTGCTCAGGAACTTGCTCGTGTACGGCCCATACACATGCGCCATGCGCATAACCACAAGATTCAGGCCCTCAATCTTGGCCAAGTCCTCCTCGGCCTTGAGTTTCCATTTCGCCAGATTGCTCCAAGGTTTCAGCTTGTCTGATTCCTTGCGGGGCACGCTGTCGGGCTTGTACACCATGCCTGTGCTGATTTCGATAAAGCATTTGATCTTGCGTTTGGCGGCTTCACGGCCAACGGCGAGTGAGAGGCCGTACGAGCGGAGCTCGTACACTTTTTCTTCCTGGGAGAAGCGCGTTTCGCCGCCGCAGTTGAAGACGTAGTCGAACTCTGCGCCGCCTTCGCGGTCGAATATTCGGGGGAGGGACTCTAGTGGTAGGTGTTAGCTACGATGCCCTCTTGCGCCTAAGGTTGCGCATGGGGTACGCACTTTCTTGCGCCGCATCCGCTTGTATGAAGCGATCTCTCGAACATGCCTCCTTGAACTCTGGTGCGAGCCATGCAAGCTCTGGTAGGTGTTTATCGATGATGCGTATTTGCGATGCGAGCTTGTTATCGTGGATGTACTTTGTGAGGTGGCGTCCGGTGTAGCCTTGGACGCATTGTCAGTACTGCTGTCATACACAATGGTCTGGAGAAGGCAACCTACCCAGTCCTCCTATTATCAGCACCGAAGGCTTTTCGCCCGACGCCGTTATTGACGCCATATTTGGAGTCGCACAAGTTGTCTCTGCGTGTTTCTGTATGCGCAAGCCGTCGCTATGAGAATTTGACAGGCGCAGTGGGCGGATGGCGTCCCCTAATGTCAAATTCGGGGTCTGGGTTGGAAATTGAGCGTTGCGGATCGTGCTCAATGCTCGGTGCTCAGACCCTATTGCGATAATCAACGGACGAGGGACGGCTATACACGAAACAAGTCGTCCAAATTTATCAGTGAGTGTCTGATAACGTGGTATAGAATTGAGATAGGAGGACTAGCGAGTCGCGAAAAGGGCGACCAGGCAACGATGTCATATAAGCTCGCATGCAATATGCGCGATTCATTGACCTGCAGGAGGGGAAGTAAGGCCTGTATTTGTATGTACTGTAGCCGCAAGACGCCGAAGGACATGTGAGAGTCGCATCTACGAAGGCAAGAGGTTTGTACTCAAAATCAAAAATCGCTCGTGATGGTAGGTTACGCAGGTGTGCGTTTTTGGCTGCTTCCAAATATGCACACCATTGTGGTTCGCTCCGCAAGTCGACCGATATTTGCTTTTTCCATCGTTACCGTTCCACCTCCCTAGCTAGACATACTGAAGGCGCCGCCAGCTTCTGAAAATGCATTACACATAGCGGCCAACTCCGTCCGTCGCACAGCTTTCTCCACATCATCTTTGAAGGCTTCGCGGTTGCGGCGGGAGATGGGCAAATAAGTACGGCGTGGTAGCCGACGAAATGAACCATGGCGCGCTCCTGCAGAGCTGATCCTGATGTCGGGTCTCAGGCCTTGAGACTTGGCATGACAGCCCAAAGCGGGGTCTATTCAGGGGCTTTTAGAAGCAAAGTCTTTGCGGTGAACATGTTCGTGCTCTGGCCTGCTCGTACTCTTGTCATGCTACCTACTATCTCTGTCGGTAACATCGCCGACATCGCGGAGGAAAAAAAGCAACTTGAGGTATTGATCGTGGAGTGCTTATCCCACATATATTGATCCCTTAGCTTGGCTTTTACCTCACATATAAACCCCCCTTAATGATTTCGACACACTAAATGTGCAACTAACAAACAATCATCACCCTAATCCTCAACGTTCAATAAGCTATCATGCCCAACATCTCCCACATGTATCTTCGGCGGTAAACTACCACAACCGACGTCACGTCCAAGAACAGCGACCATCGCATTCGTACCTGTGTCACAGTCATACAGATCTCGCATCTACAGTGATACAGCACGAAGTACAAAGATCTTATCGATCCGGTCTGTGTTATTGAGGCGCTAGACGCCCTCATGTTCATGTGGAAAGATAATGGATACACACAAGCAGGTACAACGCGGTTTATTTAATAATAACTGTGACGTAAACGTCTTCACTCACCGCTATATGCCACATATTTATCTTTCTTCATACTCCGTACTTGATGCTGCTGTATGGACATAACCAAGCGAGCTCCCCACGAAACAAGCAGATGCTCATGCACCTCACTGCAGCCTCCCTAGATGATCGACCCGTACCTGCAGCTGCAGCATTCCGCACATATCGGTCAGGTCACCAGGAATGCACAACAAACACACCAACATTTCAGTAGAAATTTCTCGATTCTCGATTCAGATGGCAAGGCAAGAGCCATATGCATGCTAAGGAAGCGACTTTTCCATCGCTAATGCAGCCAGCTTGATAAGTGGCCAAAGATCCGAGTCGCCAAGTATAAATCCGTTATGTGAATCCTTGAAAAAAAAAAAAGCCTCATCGCCCGACCATGCCGATACATACAGTTTGTTGTACCAAATAAAAATGCCATGCTTTTTCTCGCCCCTTGAAGAGGATACCACTCTCCCCCCCACTAATGCAGCCCGCCGTACGAACATGTCCGACCAAGGAAAAAATAGCAAAGCTCTAGAACTCCCAGTCCTCGTCGACTGACTTAATGGCCCAGTCGAACTTCTCGCGCAGCGTCTTGGAGAAGAACTTCTCGATCGGAACGTCGAATTTCTTGGAGAAGACGACGGTGAGACGCGGGTCGATGTAGTTCTATTGCGTGTTAACAAGCTGGTTGTGAGTGAGACATGTAAGTGACTCACGATCTTGGATGTGCCCAGAGCGACCTCCTTGTTGCCCTCCTTGTCCTCCATCTGGATCTTCATGTTCTCGATGCGCTGGTTGATCTTGTCGGCGTTCCCCTCCAGCTTCTCGACCGTCGGGCCCTTGCCTTCAGCTTCAACTTTGCCGGTCTTGTTTTCCTTCTTGTATTTTGCGGCCAGCTCGTCGGCCTTCTGGAGGCGCTCCTCAAGCTCCTTCGGCTTCATCTCCTTGTCGCCGTCAGCCTTGAGCTTCTCGTTGTCCTTTTCGAACTTCTTGGTGATTTTCTGGCGCATCTCTTCGACTTCGGCCTCCTGGTGCCCCTTGACCCAGTCGCTGTCGAGGTCCTCGGGTCGCTCGAAGTACTCAGCGCCCTTCTTCTTCTTGATCTTCGGGTCAACATCGATCATCATCATCCTTGTCCTCCAGACTTGATAACGGAGACCATTAATCTATGTAGGTTAGCATGAGTTTCATGGACTGCGGAACTGTATACGAACCTTCTCATTCATCTTGTCGATGGAGGCGCCGTGACTCGCAGCGACAGTACGCTTGTGGTTACAGAGGATGGCGACTTCGCGGTTGGCATCATTGTAGGCCTTGATCTTCTCCTGGATCGTACCGGTAGCATTCAACTCCTTGAGGAGCCTGGCCATGGTGTAGGAGGCGTTGTAGGTACGGAAGACCTTGGCGGTAAGACCAGGCATGTAGCTTGTGAGATGCTTGTTGAGAGCCGAGGTAGTCAGTCGATCGAAGATGTCGTCGCCAGTGGTCTTGGGCTCCTTCTTGAACAGCTTCAAATTCTTGAAGACCTGTGTGTCAACCTTTACTTCGTCGTAGAAACGAATACTGTCTTTACCCAGGAAGTCAAAGATGACCGTCTCCGGGGGTCTCAGGGTGATGTGTTGGAACTTCAGCGAGCAGCAGCCAACAGTATCCGCCTCGTCTTCACCCTTCTCGTTACCAGCACGGAGGGCAAACTGATCGATGAGATAGATGGCGGTGGCGCGCTGACGGTCAGCCATCATCTTTGAGTTGAGGTCCTTGCGGTAATCTGTTCGGATGCGATCGATGTGCTTCTTGAGTTCTCGCGCCTTCTCGAACTTTTTGAAGTCACTCTGGCCCTTGACGTCGGAGTTGGCAGCAAGCATGACGTACTTGTACGCGCCGTTGATGTTCTCTTGCCACATGGCGAGCCATGTGCCTTCGTGGTCGTGCTTGACCTCCTTCCAACGATGGCCTGCCGGTGGTTCGGGAACCTTGGCCTTCTCGCCGATGTTAATCGTGATCTGTTCGGGCAGTACGCGCTTCTTCACGCGACCAGTCTTCGGGTGCTCACCACGGCCACGGAAGAGGCTTGGAGGTTCGACACGGAAGTTGCCGACCTTCTGCTTGCGGCCGTCCCACATGCAGAACATGTACTGAGCCTCAGCCACCTCCTTCTCAGCTTTTAGTGCCTTCTTCTCTGCCGCTGGGAGAGCCTTCTTCTTATTACGCTCAGATTCGAACCATTCGAAGATGGGCTTGAAGTCGCATTTCTCGAACTGCTTGATCTTTACGGTGTTTCCGGTCTTGTCCTTGCCGTGTCCGGTCTTATCCAGAATGGTGGTGAAGTCCTCGAAGAAGTTCTTGTTAAAAGTGGGGTTTTCGACGTTGTGGGCGGAGTTCAGCATGCTTCCGTAGAAGGTAGCGACCTCTTCGGCATCCTTGTGCAGGGTGATGGGCACGCCGTCGTAGAGCAGCTTGACGTTCTTGGGCAGGGGCTCATACTCGGGCGGAAAGACAACACCGGCGTGCTCCAACGTATCCCACTTCTTGGTGCCGTCGCTCTTGCCAGGGTCTTCCCACCAACGGTACTCCTCCTCACCCTCTTCGGCCTCCTCATCCTGCTCTGTCTCTTCCTTCTTCGCTCTGCCTTTGACCTTCTTCACAGGCGTCGCTGCAGCAGGCTTGGCCTTGGCCTTCTTTGCGGCAGGCTTCTTCGCGAGGGGCGCGTCCGAGTCGGACTCCTCCTTCTTGGCAACGCTCGCCTTCTTTACAAGAGCTTTCTTCTTCGCGAGAGGCGTGTCGTCGTCGCTGTCGCTCTCGACCTTGGGCTTGCGCTTGGCCGCAGTCTTCTCCTTGGTGCGGATAGCCTTGGCCTCCTTCGCGGCTGCCTTCTCGATCGACTCCTTCTTCTTTGTGAGCTTCGTGGCCAGGGGTGTGTCGGAGTCGGCTGACTCTCCAATCTGTGCGGCGCTCGCTTTCGGGAGAACCCTCGCCTTGAGGGGAACGTCACTGAGCTCCGAGTCGGAGTCGTCCTTGGGCGGTTTGGCCTGCTGGGAAGTTCGCCGCCGCTTGCTCTGTTGGGGGTCAGCTTAGCGCATCGCATGTGCAGGTGGGAGAAGATACCAGAGGCTTGTCGTCGTCATCCGAGCTGCTTGCGTCCTTGTACGATTTGCCGTTTGTGATGCTGCTGCGCGCTTTGCGCTTGCTGTTGGTGGTGCCATTGGTCTCTGGCGGATCGACGTCCATGTTGTCGACTGGCCCCATGCGGATGGATATGCCGGGCTCGACGTGGCCGTTAGAGGGGATTTCGGCGTCCATCTTCTGGTCTTCCGCATCGGTGATGCGCTCGTTCGATATTGCTGTGAGGAAAGTGTCGTTAGCCATGACAAGTTCTTGGAAGAGGTGCGACAATTGCGTCAATTAAAGTGAGGCGGAGGGGCTGAAATCTCGTGGAGGGTGGTGAGGCGCCAGATTTGACGAAGTGCGATCGGCGCGAGTGGGAGGGAGATGGCCGCGTGCAACGACCGGGATTCTTGCGCGAGTGGACTCACCTTCGCCTTTCCCCCTCAACAGAGGCGTATCGTCGTCTGAGGAAGACATGGTACCAGGGATAGGCGCGCACTGGAGTTGCGGGTACTGAAAAGCAGCGCGGTGGTATTCAGCGTTGTCTGGCGCGAGTGCAGCAGCTCTAGCGGAAGCGAAAGATCGGACCCCGAGAGAGAGGGGAGGAATGGAGGTGAGACGTGTGCCTGGCGAAGGCAATTACGTAGTGCGACGGTGGCAATATTGGTGGTGGAGGAAGAGAATGGAGCGCGGGTGATAGATGAGCGAGAAAAGAGGAATGCTGCGGTTTTAGCAAGTGAAGCGCAGGGAGTCACCACTCGCGCTTCTCACTAAGTCCCTCGATGGGCACGGTCGTCGGCCTTCACCAATTCGGGCCAGTGATTTTTCGTAACAGATGCGTAACATGGCCACGGCCTCATGCACTACATACACGTAATTGCAGACGGGTCACTTGGGATGCGAAAGGATGACTTCTATTTGCTTTTCTGGAAAAAAGTAATGTAACGAATTGTCGAGCGAGGCCCGCTACCTAGTGATTGCCGCCTGTTCGTCTGGTCGCTCCTGCCTATGTCCACCTAAACCGGTCGAATCAAACCACGCCAATCGAGTGCATGTCACCTGTTTGAGAGGCCAGCAGACGTGGCGGACGCATCGCCTGCAGGACTTGCACGATTGCACGTGTGACGGGGCTTGGAGTAGCCATCGCTTGCGACGTCCTCTATTCAAGCAGCTGCACGTGATACTTGGCGTCGCTAGCGCGCAGAGCAATTCAGCGTCCCGACTGCCCGACAGAGCTTCCGCTCAGTAAAGACCAGCGAAGCAGCGAAGCACCACCTCCGGCTGTCGCCATCTCCACTCATCTCACCTACTCGCCATGATGCTGTCACGCGCTGCGCGCCCGGCTCTCAAGGCTGGCATGGCCGCCGCCGTCGCCCGGTACGCTCCCACCCGCCGCCGCAGCTTTTCTCCCGCCCCCGGCATGGCCATTGGGGGGTCAATTGCATCGTCAGCTGCATCAAGTGCTGACCGGAAGCTGTGTATCTAGGCCCGCCGCCCTTGCCGCCACCAATGCCGCCGG
This sequence comes from Clathrospora elynae, assembly GCA_010015635.1. NCBI lineage: Eukaryota > Fungi > Ascomycota > Dothideomycetes > Pleosporales > Diademaceae > Clathrospora > Clathrospora elynae. The sequence continues at coordinate 338,700 of ML976004.1, forward strand.
CTATGCCACGCTCCGCGAAATCGAGGGCCGTCTTAAGTCGATCCGCAACATCGAAAAGATCACCAAGACGATGAAGGTCGTCGCCTCAACCAAGCTCACCCGCGCCCAGAAGGCCATGCACGAGTCCCGCAAGTACGGCCAGACGTCCAACACCGTCTTCGAGAGCGCCGAGACGAAGCCGATCGAGGGCGAGGGCAAGCGGAACCTCATCATCGTCTGCAGCTCGGACAAGGGTCTCTGCGGCGGCATCCACTCGGGAATGTCGCGGAAGGTCAGGAGGATGTTGCTCGAGGCCCCGGAGACGGACCTCGCCGTCATTGGCGAGAAGTGCAAGGCGCAGTTGGGCCGTTCCAACGGAAAGAACATGGTGCTCTCCTTCGCCGGTGCCGGAAAGGACGTCCCCACCTTTGCCGACTCGCTGCACATCGCCGACCAGATCTCGATGCTCCCGACCGACTACGCCTCCGTCCAGATCGTCTACAACAAGTTCATCAACGCGTCGAGTTACGAGGCCACCATCCAGCTGGCCTTCTCTGAGGAGGCCATCTCTCAGTCTGGTAAGTCGAGTCGATGACAGCATGGGAGCTATTTTTAACCCTTCCAGCCAACTTCTCCGCTTTCGAGATCGAGGATGAGGTTCTGCCCAACCTCCGCGAGTACGCTCTGGCCAACTCGCTCTTCTGGGCACTGGCTGAGGGCCACGCCTGTGAGCAGTCTGCGCGCCAGAACGCCATGGACAATGCCTCCAAGAACGCCGGAGACATGATCAACAAGTTCCAGATTCTGTACAACCGAACGCGTCAAGCCGTCATTACTGGTGAACTTGTCGAGATTATCACTGGTGCGGCTGCGTCCGAGGGTTAAGCGATTTGGGAGCAATATTCCTGATATCCCGAGAACCTGGCTCTATTTCCCTTATGAGCTGTGTAGAATAAGCATCTGATAGCTCTCTCTCTCGAACCAAGTCACCCAAAGCTGCTTTCCTCTTACCCAGATGCATTTGCGCTACCACCAATTGACGATGGGCGGCGTTTCATAATCACGTGAAGACACCAGGCATCTGGATACATATGTAGGTGTTGCTCATTGCGACATGAACGTGGCTATAGCACTTGACCTGAAAAATGCAGACGTAATGCACCCTCAATCAACATGAAATCAATAGACACCCAGTGCTAGCTACTTCTATCCCGCCTTTTCATCCAGCCTTCCACACTTCGGGTGAATAAAAAGCCGGCGAAACCCGCTCGTAGCAGAAATCCTGCAAACCAGCATGGAAAGACCAGGTTCACATGTCATGTTATCCCAGATTGTGTAGTATCTGGCCCTTCTCGGCAAGTCCATCCCTCGATAAGGATAGCGTGAGAGTGGGTTTGAAACATCTGAGCCGTGATAGCAGCGTTGGAAACCTTCGCCCCCCTCACCCCTCACAATGGCGCACTGGTCAGGCACGCTCTTAAGTTAAAGGGAGGTATAATATCCTGTCTTATTGGCAGTACCTGGGATATCGCATGCGTTTTATCGTTCGTCTTCCGTTCTTATAGTGTGCGCTCCGGTAGCTGCATTGTTTATCACGATATTCTGGTAATCAGGTATCACCCTTGAGACCCGTGGATATCTCCAGCAGAGCTCAACATCTATCCACGAGAGGAAAGCACAGCTGCTGCATGCACCGGCCACCCTTTCCCACTTCGAACGTTGACCTTTGCTTTGTCGATAATTACTTCATTTGCACCTCAGCATTCAGCGTTCGCCCACGTGGAAGCTGGTTTCGCTCTTTTTCTTTCCATGAGACTGCGCACTCTACATCTCCGTCTCGACCTACTACTTCTCGGCCGGTTTCACGATCGTTGTTGTCACACTGCGCCTTCCTGAACCCCGATCTAGGTTGTTTATCAACAACGGATAATTTCACGCGATTGAGCATGTTCGCGCTTGTGCAGGACGATGAGTTCAAGGAGAAGATGCGGGTTGTCAAGGCTCTGTATACGAGTCGACATTACACGCAATGCGCAAAGTTTGGTGCGCGAGTGTTGAGCGAGGTGGATGACGAGGTACGTCCGAACGAACGCTTGGAGGAAAGAACAGAGACGGGATGGGATACAAGAAGCAGGAGTTGACAAGCCACCAGACACACCCCATCCACACGGCCTATCTAAACTTCTACACCGCGCTCTCACACGACACCCTCGCGCGAGAAGCAACGCTCAAGAACCGCTACGCAGAGCTCAGCGCAGCAGAAAAGCACTATGGTGACGCTATTGGTGCGCTCACATCACCCTCGATCGCAATCTCAAACGACGAACAACTGTCTTCCCCCGCATCTGCGACGTCCAACGACGAGAGGCGATGGAACCGTCGCTCAAGCAACACCTGGTCCTTCGACTCGACAACAACCCACCGCAGCTCAACCTCCAGCGCAACCTCCTACTCGCAAGACGAGGACGTCGGCCTCGGCCTCACACTCAAGGACTATGCCTTCCCGACGCCACCCGCCCGAGATTTGGGGGGAAATTTGACCGTCATTGCGAAACATCAGTCAACGCACTACTACGATGATACTAGCGTCCTCTCCCCGTTGCCTATTTCCACTTTCCCCGCTACCCTCCTTCCCTGCACACCGCAGAACGTCAATATCCGCTTTCCACCCGACACCGCGGCGTTCGTGTCCATGCTTGACGGCCACTTGGCCAGCGTACGCGAGATGAGGGGTATGACGAGTGTGGGTGGCGGCGCGAGGTTTACGTTTTCGACGCCGAAGACGTCGCCTGTCAAGGCTAGTTTTCGGGAGTCGAGGAAGAGTCAGGTGTGCGGTGGTGAAGGTGAGGTCGACGGCGTGAGGCAGAAGAGGAAGCTGCTGCAGTCGAGACCGCGGTTTGATCCGGAGGCGGTGCGGAAGCTGTGTCGCGACGCGCTTGCTGAGCTGCCTTGATAGGTCCTGTCGGCCACCCATGGCACACTTTCCTTTGGCTTTGGACGGCTAGGTTCGAGATCCCTATTACCAAGAGTTTTCCTTTTCTCCCTCGCTTTTCTGCGGGCTAAGCTTATAGTATCACTCTCACTGTTTATTTTGATCGACTAGGCGTTCCGAGGAGGAGAAGTGTATACCCCCAGGAATACTGGACTTGTCCCTCGATTCGTCGATTTTACTTTGCTTTTGTTTGTACATGTACACTACTCTTTACGTGTATACTACGTCACATTTTGCGGTCTGGTCTGCTTGTCGGCATTGCTCTGGCGCTATAGTGGATCAAAAGCTGAACATTTATGAACTGGTCAATCGCTTTCGCTGCTGAGGCTGCTCGACCTGACCTGACTAAGAAAACGCTCCGTGATATCGTAACTTTTCACCCACGCCATATGCCCTGAACCTGAACGCCATTACAATGCACATCCTCATACCTTCCCCAGTCACTCCCTACTTCATCATCTCATCCAACCCCCGCTTAATCCTCTGGCACTTGACTTTCAGCAACTTGACGCTCTCCAAAAACAGCTCATCGCTTTCCCACTGCCCCGTGCTCTCAATCCGGAAGATGAAATGGTCCCGTATCCGGCCCAGCTTAACCTTGTCCTTGAACTCTGGGTGGCGCAGACACTCCCTGCTGACCGTATCGCTCATCGCGTCTGCGACTACGGCTTTGACCTCGCCTTCCTGGCCCTCTAGCTCCGGGTTCTTGGCTACGTCTTCGGGGGTGACGGTGTCGAGCCTGATGACGCCGCGCGGGAAACAGCGCGCAAATTTCTTTGCGTCGGCGCCGACAATGGGCTGCGTGATGTCGATGGTGGGCATGAGGCGGTACGAGGCGGTCGCGACGGGAGAGAACTTTGCGTGGTCCTGGCCGATGCCCTTGACGGCGTGCATACTAAGGTTTATGCTCTGGCCCGGCCGCATCTTGACGATCAGGATGTCCGGATTCGTGCTCTTGATCTCCAGTCCGCGCGCAAAGGCGAAGAGCTCAGATTGGCGGCCCGTAGGCTTGAATATCAGGTCGCGCGCGTACACGTTGTGGTTGATGTAGAGCTTGTCCGGGTCGGTTTCGCCTTGGACTGCGCGCTGGAGGCCGCCGTCTTGCCAGGTGCACTCGACTTCGAGTCGCAGGACGACGGTGTTGTAGTCGCTCGGCGTGCCGGAGCCGGGGTCCTCGTCCGTGGGCTTCGAGTACCATTTCATCCAGCGGAGGCCATCGCGCGAGCCGCACAGCGGGATCAGGCCCAGGCGGTGGGCAAGCACTTCGTCTTGGATGACGGACGTGTTTTGGTAGACGAAGACGTCTTCGATGGCGAGTGTGGGGATCTCGGCGAGCAGGATGCGGCGGAAGGCGTTGGCGATGGCGGTGTCGAGGCTGGTGAGGGAGAACTGCGTGTCGTTGGGTTTGTGGCTGTGGAACTGGACATTGAACGTCTGCTTGAAGTAGTCGAGGTCCCACTCGTGCGTCTCGCCCGGCCAGTGTCCCGGGAAGTCGGTCGACTGCTGGTTGGTGATTGTCTCTGTGCCGATGCCAAGCGTCTGGTAGATGTCTTAGTGAAAGATTTGCAGATTCTAAGTCGCGTAGGTACCTTCCGCTTCAGCAGCTCCTCTGCACTGAGTGTGGACATGGTGGCGGTGTTGGGCTCAAGTCTGGTGTTTCGGTGGGGAGCACTTGCCCATGTTCAAAAGTTTCGAGGATGGCGCCGCCGTGCCAAGCCCCACGCAGCCAATGGCGGGAGGCCCAACCAGCAGCATCATCGATGCGAGGAAAGCTCCGCTCCAGCGCCACTCCCTCCCTCTCTACTCCCCACGCCCATTGAGGCTGCATACCCGCCGCAGAGAGACACGACCACCATGCCCGTCTCCTTTGCGCGTGTGTTGAAGCGCGCGTGCCTCAGCGCCGCCCGGCCGCAGCTCCGCACAGCACTCCCTTCACGGCCCATTGCACGCTGCCTGTCGACCTCGCTTCCCCGCCGATATGCCCAAGTCGAGGACAGCCAGCGGACACGACTGATTGCGACGGATGAGAACTTTGGTGGGCCCGTGAACCCGGCCGAGAGTACGCAGGAGACGGCGGCCGAGGCAGACGACCATGTAGATACCAGGAAGATCCGTCACTACACAGTCAACTTCGGGCCCCAGCACCCGGCTGCCCACGGCGTGCTGCGCCTGATCCTGGAGCTCAATGGCGAGGAGATTGTGCGCGCCGACCCTCACGTCGGCCTGCTGCACCGCGGCACCGAGAAGCTCATCGAGTACCGCACCTACCTGCAGGCGCTGCCCTACTTCGACCGCCTGGACTACGTCTCGATGATGACCAACGAGCAGTGCTTCTCGCTGGCCGTGGAGAAGCTGCTGAACATCGACATCCCCATCCGCGCCAAGTACATCCGGACCCTGTTTGGCGAGATTACGCGCATCCTGAACCATCTCATGTCGGTCCTGTCCCACGCCATGGATGTCGGTGCTCTGACGCCTTTCTTGTGGGGGTTCGAGGAGCGTGAGAAGCTCATGGTGCGTCGCAGCTGACAGATGGTGCGTATTTCATGTGCTAAATTCACGCCAGGAATTCTACGAGCGTGTCTCAGGCGCCCGTCTGCACGCCGCCTACGTCCGCCCTGGTGGTGTGTCACAGGATCTCCCCATCGGCCTGCTCGACGACATCTACCAGTGGGCCACCCAGTTCGGCGACCGCATTGACGAGACCGAGGAGATGTTGACGGACAACCGCATCTGGATCGGCCGCACCAAGGGCATTGGTGTCGTCTCGGCTGCCGACGCCATCAACTACTCCTTCTCCGGTGTCATGCTCCGCGGATCTGGTGTGCCATGGGACATCCGAAAGTCGCAGCCCTACGACGCATACGACCAGGTCGAGTTTGATGTCCCTGTTGGTGTCAACGGCGACTGCTACGACCGCTACCTGTGCCGTATGGAGGAGTTCCGCCAGTCCCTCCGCATCATCCACCAGTGCTTGAACCAGATGCCTGCCGGCCCCATCAAGGTCGAGGACTACAAGATTGCGCCCCCGCCCCGTGCCGCCATGAAGGAGAACATGGAGGCCCTCATCCACCACTTCTTGCTCTTCAGCAAGGGCTACACCGTCCCACCTGGTGAGACCTATAGCGCCATTGAGGCGCCTAAGGGAGAGATGGGAGTCTTCCTCGTCTCAGACGGTAGCGAGAGGCCGTACAGGTGCAAGATCAGGGCACCTGGATTTGCGCATTTGGCCTGCATGGACCAGATTTCAAGAGGGCATTTGCTCGCTGATGCTGTGGCCATTATTGGTACTATGGATTTGGTGTTTGGTGAGGTCGATCGGTAAGCGATACAGAAGAGAGGAGATGGAGGAAAGTGCATGTCTTGGGTAAAGACATCGAGCAGCTGGTGTCGGCGGTTGACTGTACATAGTGTACCTTACCTTTTCTTTAGAGTCAATCTACGTTTGCACCTTCACCCAGCAGCCCAATGTTGTCATACTGTCCACTCTGACGAACGACGGACTTGAAGTCACACCCATTGCATCTTAGGGCAGAGATTCAAAGCCGTCTTTATTAACCACTCAGGCCATGCGGAAAGGCTCAGCGCCTGCGATCGCGAGGCCCCTTCAATCAAGCTTCGATCAGCAAGGTATATGATGCATTTTCGTTGTGTTGCGGCCCGTCTACCATTTCTTCTCATCCCGTGTCCTAGTGCCCCGCATTCATTCGCCCGCCCTGTTATCTACCCCACCACCTTCTTTCTGCGTGCTTAACCTGTTTCGCTCAGCTATGAACAGGCACAGGCTAATTATCGCAGATAGATTTCGAGGCCCTTCAAACAATCGCAAACGCCGATGATGTCATACTAGACGCCGCGATCGGTACTCAAACTTCGTAGCGACCGGGGGCCGATGCAGTGCCGGTCCCAGGATATTGTATGTTCGCCATCACGAATATGGTATTGCACCATTGCCCATCTGGACGGTTGCCGAAATCTAGAGCGCTCCGTCCTTTCATACGTCATGTTCAGCTTCGCAGGGGTAGTGATAGTGCTGCAGACACGGGAGAGAAACAACAAAAAGCAAGTTTGGCGATGCGGGGCGATGGAGGGGTTGAGTTATATGGCGTCAGTGGGTGGGTAAGTGCGTGGGTATAAGAGGGGGGCATGTTGGTGTTGAAGCACCACACCACTAACATCTCTACACCTGAACGATCAACGATCAACAAACACTCGACTACCTTCTATCAACCTCAAACAAACACCAACATCAAATATCATGTCTTACAACTCCAGCGACCGCGATGCCCCCTCCTACGGCGGTGAGGAGCGCGGCTATGGAGACCGAAGCAGCAATGAGGACAGCGGATACGGCAACAAGTCTTCCACTTCTGGGTACGGCAATGACAATCAAGACTCGTCCAACAAGCAGTCCAGCTACGGATCGAATAATAACGACAACACCGACTCGTATGGGTCGAACAAAAAATCCAGCTCCGGCTTCGGGTCAAGCAACAACGAAGACTCCTCATATGGGTCAAACCAGAAGTCGAGCTATGGATCCAACGACAACGAGGACTCATCGAACAAGAAGTCAAGTTACGGCTCCAACGACAATGAGGACTCGTCGAACAAGAAGTCAAGTTACGGCTCCAACGACAACGAGGACTCTTCGAACAAGAAGTCAAGTTACGGCTCCAACGACAACGATGACTCGTATGGCTCAAGCAACAAGTCCTCAGGCTTCGGCTCCTCCAACACCAACGACGATGACTCATACGGCAGCAAGAAGCAGTCCAACTACGGCTCCTCCAACACAAACGACAACGATGATTCATACGGGTCAAGCAATAAGTCGTCTGGCTTCGGCTCCTCCAACACGGACGATAATCAAGACTCCTACAGCTCAGGCAACAAGGCCTCTTCCGCCCGCCACGAAGTCGGCGACAACGACTTTGGCTCCAGTAACAAAGTCTCCAGTGGTATGGGAGCCTCGGGTACAAGCAACGAGTATGGATCCGGGGGGCGTGAGACCTCAGGGGGGTATGGAGATAATGAGCGTGGGAACTCTGGTAGCTCCAACAGGCGCGACAACGACTACTAGGTGATTGGTCTCTGTGGAGGTAGGTATGTATGCAGATAGATAGAACGTAGGGTTATAAATATCTTGCGTAATAAATAGGGATTATTATATGTTCCTTGATGCTTTCCATTGATTCTAAATATCTATCAAATGTTGCTCTTGAATAAATCCTATCTACTACTAGTTATCCTCTTCGTTATGCTACGCTGGATGACATGCTTGTGACAGCAACACGAGATATTCGCATAATTGGAGCACCTCTATATCCTTTACAATAGTTTATCGTGTAGGCTGTTGGGTTAGACAAGGTTATAGAGCTGCGACTTATAAACCGCAAGGCTCTCTATCACGGCAGTTGCTAAATCCGAACCTAACTCATAAGCAGGGCGGCTTTGCCTGATATTCTAAGATGCTATATTTTGCTTGCCTAGAACTATTCTTACTTCTAAAAGGATGAGTTGGGCCATGGTAGTTAGGTTTATCTAGTTGAAATTTTTAGTAGGAAATGCCAACAAGCTATGCTATACCATTAGCCCTACAGCCGACTGTCTTACTACACGCACCTCTTCTGAGCTCCATGAGCAATATGTCGCGTCTCTAGTAAGATTGGCAGCCAGATCAATGCTTTACTGGGACGTCCTCGGCTGTCTTGGTACGACTGAAAAGAACACGCCGATGTCAGTCTGCGACATTCAGGAAAATGCACTCGTGGCGGCCGTGGAAGCGAATCGACTCTAGACTTTTAAGGAACTCCTTGCCGAAGGTTGCAACCCTGTGTCCAACACCTGGTATTTCGGAGACGCTCTTGCTGCCGCAGTATCATCAGGTTTTATGGACGTGGTACAACTTCTCCTCAATAGGTGGCACCTGGATAGTCGCAATTGCCTGTGCCGGGCTCGTTGCATGAATGCTGTGGAAGCTGCAGTTGATCACGAACATATCGTGGTCATGTTGTTGGACGCCAAATACCCCGCTGCGAAGTTCTCTTACGATGATGCGGTCATCCGCGTGCTCAAAGTCGCCTACCTTCTCAGTACTGCAGGTGCCAATATGACCAACCAGCATTCTCCATCGCGATTCACCAACGCTGTCCGGCTAATACTGCTTTGGGGCCTTTGAAGTGCTGTACGGAAGCTATGTAGCGCTCGCAACGTTGGTTCAGAAGATCGAAGAGGCAAGCAAGTCGGGCGACCTTGTCGAGGGTATCAAGGGTTTCCAAATCACCAAAATCCAATATCCGGACAAGAATCTGAGACACCATTCGAGTGCATTCAGTGCAGCCGCAAAAAACAACTACCCCGATATTATCCTTTATCTCTGTGAGAACCAATTTCCACACTTCGTAACATTGTAAGAGGAGAGATGAACGTCACTCCTACATTAGTGGCAGTTCTTAAAGCACCGTTGTCGACGGTCAAGCTTTTCTCAGAGCGCAGTCACGGGAAACAGAGCGAAGAGGACGTTCTTGAAGTCATTGAACTGTTACTCAACTTGGGATGCCCGACCAATAGCATCATGTTCCAGGACGATCCAGAATCTTGGATGTAGTGGCGATTAGGAGACAATGGTACACTCTGTTCGCTGCCGCGCAAGAAGGGAAAGGTGACATGGCGGTGTATCTTCTTCTCAGAGGGGATAATGCTACTATCATCTCAGCTAGGGGTCGCACGCCTCTGAAGGCCGCAGAAAGCAATAGGAACATGGACATTGTAAGACTCCTTGAGGTACATGCTTGAGAGATGGCGGAGCAGGCAGCCAACGATAGAGCGAGTAGATGTTGTGCATCAGGAGGAAATCGTATAATTAGGGCGCAATAATATGATCAGTTAAGTGTCAAACTTACAAACTTATGAGACTGTGCCAGAGGCAACACTGAGTTTTGCGGCGGGTGCTGGAGACGTCCAACATCGATGGAGTGTTAATCTATACATCTCGAAGCATCCCTTAGCAGTGAAAGAATCGTGGAATTTGATAGTTGCTAATAAGGTCGAGACGTTAGCGATAAGAAGTGTATCAAATTTTTCTCTTGAAGAGATAAAACACCCGACATTCCGACCGACGGCCCGAAAGCTACTCTAAGAGCTTCACCGTATGTACCATTTGCTCCCACCGCCTCCACAAGATGTTATCGGAAATGTTGCTAACCGAATCTCTACCATGACTAACACTATGAATCCAATATGTTTTCCAGCGTACAACTGCACGGGTGACCTGATCCATGAGCGAACGCACCCCGCCTCCAGCCCCTCCATTCGAGCTCCCATCCGCAGCATTACACGCGCGTACGCCTGAAGCACATCCAGACTCGGAAGAAGCCGTACGATATGAGAGGAGACGTGTCTCGAAGGAGCTAAAGCCTATCCTCCGTGAAAGAGTAGCGACACCAGACTCCGAAACCCCACATGTGACGCCAAGCTCCATCAGCTTACGGTTGTGCAATACCTCCCCAGGGAGCCACGATGTGACTTCACGAGAGGACTTGAGATGCCATGCTTCCACTCTAAGCGAAGCGAACATCCAGCCGGATGTACCTGGTGCTGGAAGTGTGCGGTCAGAGAGTACTAGGAGAGGAGAGCCGCGCTGGTATGACGCAGTCGCCAAATTCTGGACAACACACATCAGTCTCACGATTGACGAAGGAGCGCATAGAGACCATCTAGGCAAGTTTTCCTCACTTCCCAAACCTACCCTCGCTTTCTCCAACGGTATACTAACATCCCAAAGCCCTCGAGCGCACCTTTCTAGGCTACCTCCGCACCTCGCTCCTCCTTGCAACAACCGGTATCCTAATCGCCCAGCTCTTCCATCTCCAGCACTCCCCCGATCCTTCCAAAACGTATGGCTACTACGTCATCGGCCGTCCGCTCAGCGTGACGTTCATTGCTATGGCGATATTGGTGGTATTGATTGGGGCGGCGAGGTTTTGGAGACTACAGAGGGCTTTGGTAAGGGGGAAGGCGCTTGCGGGGGGCTGGGAGGTCGGGGTCATTATGGGGTTAAGTGCTGCGGTAAGTGATGATCTGACTTAGAAGGAGAGGGTAGGGCTAATAGGTGTATAGTTGTTAGTCGGGATGTTTGCGCTGGTGCTGGGCGTGGATATCAGCAAAACTTACTTTGGAAGGGGCTAGACGACTAATGCTCGAAAACCACGACCTCCGCCCACGTCGGGTTGAAAGTCGGCGAAGCACACATGTGGTGCTTCAGGCACCATGTTCTGCAAGACATAACGCCCCCTGCAGCTGTACGAAGCAAAATGTATGACGGTTTGACAGACGCCTAGACACGCTACTTTCTTCAACGCTAAATTACTGCAGCGCAAATCACTTTGTTCTCCAGGATTTTCCTACTCCACATTACCACCGGCTATCTCGAAGCTCGTCAACAGTAGATTCTGGTGCTGCGATTGGCTGATCTCGCATCAACCCTGTATATATTCATCTACACAGATTAATGGTCCGATTTGACACTTTCCTGCCGCGGCTGTAAATCCTGGGTTCCCCTCATTTGGTTCCTGCATAGCCTTTTTCAATTAACCCCGGGTACTGCAATGTGCAGATGGGCCGACTGCTAAACGTGAAACAAGTTCAGAGTAGGATAGTATAAATAGTATAAAGGGAGCAGATGTTGAACGTTTGAGACGTGACCGTCTGGCACAAAAGACACGATGCGCTCCTTCCTCGTGATCGCCTTCGCGGCCGTTGCAGTAGCCCGCAGCGTCCTCTCGCCACACATATCCTCCTCCCTTTCCACCCGCCAATCCGCCACGCTGCCCACCTCCTTCAGATGGACATCCACCAACGTCCTCGTCTCGCCTAAGAACGACTCTCACGCCATCTCCGGCCTCAAAGACCCCTCCATCATCCAATACGAAGGCGTGTACCACGTTTTCGCCAGCACAGCAGTCGAAGCCGGATACAATCTCGTCTACTTCAACTTCACCGATCCCGCCGCCGCGAACAACGCGCCGTTTTACTACCTCGATCAAGCCCCCCTAGGTTCTGGGTACAGAGCTGCGCCAGAGGTGTTTTACTTTGCGCCACAGAAACTATGGTATCTCATCTATCAAGATGGGAATGCTGCGTACAGCACGAACAAAGATATCAGCGACCCCTCTGGCTGGACGGCGCCGCAGGTTTTCTATCCCAACGGCACGCCTGCGACTATTCAGAAAGGGTTGGATGGCGGGTATTGGGTCGATATGTGGGTCATTTGCGACACAGCGCTCTGCCACCTCTTCTCGAGCGATGACAACGGGCGGTTGTACCGGAGCCAGACTGCCATTGCGGATTTCCCGGCTGGCATGGATGAGCCGGTTATCGCGCTGCAGGACGAGAAGAATAACCTGTTTGAAGCGTCGAATGTGTACGCCGTCGGTAATTCATCCACTTACCTTTTGCTTGTAGAATGTATTGGCACCGGCGACTCACCGGGCGGCCAGAGGTACTTTCGCTCCTGGACCTCGAATTCCTTATCTGGGACATGGACGCCGCTGGCTGCGACGCAGGAGAACCCGTTCATGGGCGAGGCGAATGTGGTGTTTACGGATGGGGTCAAGTGGACGGAGAGTATTAGCCATGGGGAGATTGTGCGCAGTGAGGTGGACCAGTTGCTCAGGATTGGGAGATGTGGCGATTGGAGGTTTTTGTATCAGGGGATTGATCCGAATGCGCAGGGGACATATAATGCGCTGCCGTGGAGGCTGGGGTTGTTGACGCAGGATGGGTGCTAGAGATGGATAGTAGATGGGTGGGATTGTGAGATAAGTAGGTTCTGGATGTATGGTTGGTGGATAGTGTTGGAAAGCCATTTCAGAATCCGACGCTTGAATACATCTTTACCTGCTCGGTTGCCAGAGACATGTCTGCACTATATTGATTTGCTGCGAGTTTGCTCTGCAGTGAGACGTTTGGGATTGCTTGATGTTTTGGTGTGGTATAGCGTGAGTCGTCTCAGGAGTCCAGGCGCGAACAACACAGGCGCTTGGGCCTTGACGCATTTGGCGCGCCACTCCATTTCTTAATCATCCATCGCGACGTGAACGTCGCTTTCCCCCTCCTCGCACCACAACGCCGCTCACTGAAATCCATACCGTCGCCCGCTCCCCTTCTGCGTCGCGCAGCCATCACACACGGCCTGCAAGCCTCGAGCAGTACCCCCTTGCACAGCCACTCCGACACAGCGACCATGGGGCTCTCCAAGTCGACGCGCATTATGATCTTGCTGGGGATTGATACGGTTTTCTTCTTCCTAGAGCTGGTTGTGGGATATGCGGTGCATTCTCTGGCGCTCGTTGCCGACTCGTTCCACATGGTATGTCTGGCATGCGTAACCACAGGGTGAAGACTGACCGTAAGCACAGCTGAACGATGTCATCTCCCTCCTGGTCGGGCTGTGGGCTGTCAAGGTCGCAAGTCAGAAGACGAACTCGAAGACATACACATATGGAGTGAGCAAGCCACGGGTGACTCTTGCAGACATGCACTGACGGCAGGCAGTGGCAACGCGCCGAAACGCTAGGTGCCCTCATCAACGGCGTCTTCCTCGTCGCGCTGTGTCTCTCTATCTTCCTCGAAGCCATCCAGCGCTTCGTTGAGCCGCAAGAAGTGTCGCACCCCAAGATCATCCTTATCGTCGGTTGCTTCGGTCTCGCATCGAACATCATCGGCCTCTTCCTCTTCCACGATCACGGCCACGGCGGTCACTCGCACGGACATGACGAGCATTCACACGCCGAGGAGGGAGACTCTCACGTCATCGATGCACACGACCACGCCATTGCGGACGAGGGCGGCAACATCGCAGACGTGCTGCCTCAGAACCGCATCGGCTTCCCATCGAACCTTACACAAACCCCCGCAAAGTCGAGCGAAGCCATCCTAGCAGAGCGGCGCCGGTCGTCTGTTTCTGGAAAGAAGGCTAAGCGCCACAACCGCTCGCACTCGCGCAACTACTCCACCCTGGATGAGATCTACGTGCACCCGTCATCTTTCAGGAATAACATTATTGAGTCTTCACGGTTGCGCGACGACGAGGCTGACGATGAAGAGGAGGAGGATGTGCCTGCAGACGAGGAAGAGTCAACTGAGCGTTCTGCATTGCTCTCCAAGCCTACGCACTCCCACCCCCACTCCCACAACAAGAAGGATCATCACAAGGACCACAAGCACACTCAGCCCAAAGACCAGAAGTCTGGTGGGCACGCTCACTCTCACGACTTGAACATGCGCGGTGTATTCTTGCACGTCATGGGCGATGCGCTGGGCAACATTGGTGTTATTGGAACCGCTCTGTTCATCTGGCTCACCAACTTCTCCTGGAGGTTCTACGCTGATCCCGCCGTCTCTCTGCTCATCACCGTCATCATTCTCCTTTCCGCCCTCCCCCTGTGCAAGGCCGCGTCACGCATCCTGCTACAAGCCGTCCCAGAGAACCTGTCCATCGACGACATTACCGACGACATCACCAGCCTTGCTGGAATTATCTCTTGCCATCACCTCCACGTCTGGCAGCTCTCGGATACGAAGCTCATCGCCTCTCTCCACGTCCAGGTCGACTTTGACTTCAAGGGCCAAGGCTCAGCACGCTACATGGACCTTGCGCGCCAGGTCCGCCAGTGCCTGCACGAGTATGGTATTCACTCTTCCACTATCCAGCCAGAGTTTTGTCTCGATGCTACCCATGACCATTCCGCGGTTGCATCAGACGAGAGCAGCCCTGAGGACGCGGGAGGCAACAGCAAGAACCCAAGCGTCAAGGGAGGACTCGATGCGTGTCTTTTGGAGTGCCCTGACAGCTGTGGAAACGCGAAGCAGTGCTGTGATCCTGGTACTACGGGGGCTCAAGGCGGCAACGGGTCATCTTCGTAAGCGTCTTGCACTCTTTTCTTCCCTTCATTATTGTGTTTTTTTCATGGTGTATCTTATTTGTATTGTCAAGGTTTTATTGTTGCACGTTTGGGCGTACATATTTTCCTTTTTCTGGTGAGAAGAGCAGTCGGGTTTCTTGAACTGCCACTTGTTGTTATAGATGTCATTATAAAAGACGGCTGTTGCCTCTGAAGAGGTAGGTAGTTGACTCTACATACGAAATCAACAACGAACATTTTCAATGAAGGGTAGATGCGGGATTTTCCTTGGCCTATCGCATTCCTTATCTTTACATCCTCGTCGCAGTGCGAGCGCCACAGATGTCGCCGCCGCACGCGTAGCACTGGACAATAGTGGGTACAACACCCGAATGGGCAATGTCTCCACCACGCCCCCGCGCTCATGCAGAAGAAGGGGCTTCCAAGATTCCAGAACAAGGATATGCCGGGATTAAGGCGGGAATTGCTGGAATAGGGCTGTGGACGTTCTAGGTTGAGCCGCTGACATGTCGG
The DNA here is from genome assembly GCA_010015635.1 of Clathrospora elynae. Taxonomy (NCBI): domain Eukaryota; kingdom Fungi; phylum Ascomycota; class Dothideomycetes; order Pleosporales; family Diademaceae; genus Clathrospora; species Clathrospora elynae. The sequence continues at coordinate 354,111 of ML976004.1, forward strand.
TACAGATGCTGTGGGCTTGGAAAGCTTATTTTGCCTCTTCCGCGCTGGGCACTGCACCTTCCCTTGTTACTTACCGGTATGGTCGCCTGATTGCTCCATTAGGAAGCCAGTATAGGGCCTGAGTTGCAGGGCACATGTCTTGCTATCGAGAAATGACGGCTTATCCTCACAGGCAGCCAATAGCCGCCTTGAGTGAAATCACTAATATAAGCGTACACCTGCCCACTCGGTATAATTGGTCATCACGTGGCAAAGCGTATTGATCCCAGCACGCGAGATGTGGGACAGACAAACTCCACAGTAACGGGTGAGATACTAGTGCGGCTGTTTATGGTTAGAGGATGGAAAGCTTATCTTTCGGTCGCGCCCGAAAGCCCGATATCGCGCGTTGAAACAAATACCTAGGGTAAATTCAACCGAGGCGTTTGATTTCGGAGATGTGGTACTGTCCGAGGTGGGTCGGCTAGAGAAGATTTTTTTGCAATTTAAGTGCTCGAAGATACGAGGGTTTGGTGGACGTGTTGCAGGTGCTTATCTGATGGGTGCAGGGCGTGGCTGTATAGACGCCGTCATCCCTCAATGTGCATGCGGTAGACCTCGCATGCGGTATGCCAGGTTATGCAATGGCTGGGGTATCGCTCAAGCCGAGCGTACCACAGTTCAAGTCGAAGGATCCCGGCGGTTCGGGAATAGCAGATAAACGCGTCGAACCAACACTACGCTCCAAGCACTAATGTTAGATCGCCATGGGCACTTGCCCCTTCAGGCAGGTGCTCTGCAGGTGCTCTGCAGATGCTCCAGGCCGGTCGGCAAATCGGGTGTGTAGCGTCTACTTGATAGTGGCGCTATTAAGCCGCCAAGGGGAGGCTTCGACAGGCTTACTTCGGAGAACTACTCGTATGTAGCTAAAGGCGCGGCTATCAAGACGTTACATCGGGCCTTGCGAAAGAGCTTGTGCATGCTTGTGCCCCACCGGTGCTCTAGGTAGAGGCCAACGCCCGCATGGGCAGGTCAACAGGATGGATTAAATAAAGAGGCGTGTTCCACTCACTCGAACTCTCAGGTGTAACCGGGAATTTTACTCAGCTTCACCCCTCTGACCTGGCCTTTGGTTACGAGAGTGCTTCGCAGCTATGGCTACCGCTCACGAAACTACCGCGTACGAAACTACCGCGTATGTGACTCGACCGTACACTTGACCCAAAGACATTGAAACTAACAATGAACAGCGCCGAGGCACTACAGCACAACCAAGAGAAGGCCAACCGGAAGCCACATCTGTTTGGTGCATCGGTCAACGATGCCAATGTTGGCGCCCACGTCGTCGCCGGGAAGGCCGACGCAGAGATCGTCAGCTCTGATCGCTCCATTGTGCACGAGGATGAAGGCATTGGTGGTATCAGGCCTACTGCCGAGGAGCTGATGACCCTGCGCAAGGTGGGCGAGCCTCTTCCCAAGAGCGCTTTCCTAGTCGCCATCGTCGAGCTTTGCGAACGTTTTACCTACTATGGCGCCTCTGGTATCTTCCAGAACTACATTGCGCGTCCGCGGAGTGGTGAGCTGGGCCGTGGTGCTCTCGGTCTCGGTCACCAGGGAGCCACTGGTCTTTCAGTCTTCTTCCAGTTCTGGTGCTATGTAACGCCTATCCTCGGTAAGGGTCCCATGAACGAATTGCCATTGAGACATGTACTGATTTTCGATGTTTAGGTGCCATCATCGCTGATCAGTATCTCGGAAAGTACAACACTATTGTCGTCTTCTGCTTGGTTTACATCGTCGGTCTCCTCGTCCTTACTCTCACATCCATCCCGGCTGCTCTTGACCACGGCGCGGGTCTCGGAGGCTACATTGTTGCTATCCTTATTATCGGCCTCGGAACTGGTGGTATCAAGTCCAATGTTGCGCCGCTCATTGCCGATCAATACAAGCGGAGACAGATGGTCATTGGCCATGATGACAAGACTGGCGAGCGCGTCATCATTGATCCTTCCATCACTATCCAGAGAATTTACATGATCTTCTGTAAGTATCCGTAGAGACTACCTTTGCGACATCTGCTAACTTTCTGGCAGACTGGTGCATAAACGTCGGTTCCCTCTCTCTGCTCGCTACCCCTTATATGGAGCGCGATGTCGATTTCTGGTCCGCATACCTGCTGTGTTTATGCATCTTCCTTGTCGGCACCCTCGTCCTCGTTCTCGGCCGCAAAGTCTACGTTATTCGACCTCCTCAGGGCTCCGTCATCACCAACGCTTTCCGCGTCATCTGGATGATGATCAAGAGCCGCAAGATGGATGCTGCGAAGCCCTCGTACCAGGCCGGCATTGGAAAGAGCTCAGACCTCCGCTGGGACGACCACTTTGTCGAAGAGGTCAAGCGTGCCCTTGTTGCTTGCCAGGTCTTCTGCTTCTACCCCATTTACTGGGTCGTATACGGCAACTTCTCCAACAACTTCGTGTCACAAGCGGGACAAATGGCCGGTCACGGCATTCCTAACGATCTCATGCAGAACTTCGACTCAATCTCCATTATCGTGTTCTTGCCCATGGTCGACCAGTGGCTCATGCCTGCCCTGCGCAAGGCGAAGATTCCATTCCCGCCCATCAACCGCATTGTTGCTGGTTTCTGGATCGGTTCCTGCGCCATGATCTACGCATGCGTTATCCAGTACAACATTTACCAAGTCGGCCCTTGCTTCGAGCACCCGCTGGTCTGCGACGCCGCCAAGGACGCCAACGGCGAAATCCAGGGAAACAACATCCACATTGCCACGCAAACCGGCGCGTACATGCTCATTGGTATCTCTGAGATCTTCGCCTCGGTCACCGGTCTCGAATACGCATACACCAAGGCCCCACCCTCGATGAAGTCTTTCGTCCAATCCATGTTTCTCCTTACCAACGCTTTCGGTTCCGCCATCTCTGAGGCACTCAACCCCGTTCTGTACGACCCGGCGATCCAGTGGTTGTTTGCTGGCTTGGCTGTGTCGTCGTTCATTGCTGGTTGCTTGATCTGGATCTTGTTCCACCACCTCAATGCGACAGAGGACGAGATGAATGCGCTTGATGAGGATTATGACAAGGATCCTACGATGAGGAACAGCTCAGTGCAGGGTCACCGCACTATTGGTCTTCATCATAGTATTGACGAGAAGGCGTAGATGTGAGCTTGGAGCAGGAAATGGATTGGGGTGGAAAGATGAGATGTATGAATAATAATGTGCTCTTGTTTGGGGCTGCGATGATACCAGAATGAATTCTATCGTTCACACTTAACAAACTATATTTTGCTAAATGTGACGTGTTCCATCTCTTGTTAGAGGTCAGACAACAAGTCGCATAGGTACCAGGCGCGCAGTAGCATAAAGACAGAAGGTAAGGTAGAGAACCACCCGGCTGAAAGAAAAGAGCGGACCGCAAAATGGCTTGGCACACCCGAACACCAGATGACGATTGCAAAACTTCATGCCTTTAACCCTATTGTACCAACCCACCACCAAATTATCAGGATTCCTTGTGTGCATCTTTCTCAGCATGTCTCAAAGTGGTATTTCTGACTTTGATACCCCCAAGAAGGCAAGGATGAAGGGTGTAGCTGACTTCAATGATGCTATGGGCATCCCATACTTCTACAACAACCTTTTTCAATACTATGGAGTCTCCAAACAACGCGGTTATGAGGTCCTATCCTAGGATAATGAGCTTTTTGATCGTCGCCATCATAACAACAAGGTTGTGCCTGAGAACAGAGGTGCTAAACCTATCCTTTCATCCAAGGATCTCCATTGTGTTGACCGTTTTCTTCAGGATCTTGGATGGGATGCAAGAGTATTGACTTGGGATCAACTTGCAGAGGAGCTCAATCTTAACTGTTGTGGGCGTACACTTAAGACTCATATTGGTTCAATGGACTATCATAAGTGTATTGCTTGTTGCAAGGGATGGGTGAATGGCAAGCTTGCAACAAAAAGAAAGGACTGGTGTTTACTTATGGTAGCCCGCTATCCTGACCCAGAGGACTAGAGAAGAGTGCGCTTTTCTGATGAGGTACACTGGTCTGTAAGACCAGAAGGGAAGGTTAAGATTATCAGAAAGCCTGGAGAAAGGCTCTGTGCAGACTGTGTTCAACATACCCTCAATCGTGAGGATGAGAAGAAGAATCAGCGCCTCTACAGCTGGGCAACAGTTGGATACAACTTCAAGAGCAACCTAAACTTCTATACTATAAAGTGTTACGATCCAGCCGACGCAGATACAACGGGCAAGGCCCCTTCCGTATGGACGACCAATGGGGTTGTACAAGGTGGACAGGCGACTGTGCCGCATGCGCTCTAACGCTCATTGCTGAGCGCTCAAGAACGAGCATGTCAGTACTTACCAGAACAGGTAAGCAGTCATCAATGACCACCGGATACCTGGCTGCTGAAGCCAGGATAATCAAGTGCTCATTGATGACTGCTCGTTGATGATTGTGTTACGGCCCAGAAACTTACATGCAACTGGTTGAGGTTTATGGAATCACAGGCATTGACCCACTCCGCAGATATGGCAGCAAGGGGCGGGCCAAGCGTGACACGTGACTACCATATCGTCGGTATGCGGCTGTCACCCCGCAAACGGATGACAGCCGTGCTGCTCCCACTTCTAGCCGTCCCAATTGTCTTGGCGCATCCGTGCAGCAGTCTTGGTGCAGCAGTCTCAGCAGTCTCAGTGCAGCAGTCTCGGTGCAGCGTGCAGCAGTCTTGGTGCAGCAGTCTTGGTCGTCCCATTGACACCGAGACGTCGAAACAACGAGACAACGAGACAACGAGACGCACTAGCCACAGGATACGGTATATAAAGGCTAAGGCTACGCGGGGGTGTCAAATGGTTATTCGGGTGGGTCATTCTGAAATATACTCAGTGGTATGTACCTTACTGTTACAATCCAACGAGCTAGCCCCAGAGCGAATTAGACAATCCACAGGTGCTCTCTGCCCTGGTATGAAACCAAGAGAGCATGACGGCGCAACGGGCCGAGACCACAGATGACCATGTTATGAAGTACAGTGTGTCAATGGGACTAGGTGTCAAACATGGGGAAATGCGTGATGTATTGACTATGGGAGT
>ML976004.1:361395-436574 GCA_010015635.1 Clathrospora elynae
ACGCACAGAGTCAATATTCAGCTCGTTATGGCGTTGTGATGTTGTTCTGTATACTGATCTGTATGGTGTTGAGCATCGCCAAGCCATTTGGCAGTGCGGGGAATTTTGTCGGCCGCGTGCCACTGCACCACTGCACCACCTCTTTATGCAATTAATTATGAAACTCACAGCTAACAGAAACTGCTGCAGAGCATCGAACGGTACCACTATAATGGTATGCAACGTGGTGGTTGTGAATAGCAATTGCGATCTATAGAGATATGTTTGCTATGTACCGCTCAGAACGCTTTGAGTACTTCTCAGAATGACCCCGCCGAATAGAGGCTGCCATGTTCAATACCTGCTCCCATTGACACCACCAACCGGGCTGAGCCAGTTACAGTGATCATGGCATTTACAATATGTTTTGAGTATTGTTAACGTTCACGCAGTATGTACTATCAGGACCACTGAGTATATTTCAGAATGACCCACCCAAATAACCATTTGACCCCCCCGCGTAGCCTTAGCCTATATAAACAGCACTGCGAGCCCTTATGGCTCGACGTGTTCAACTCATCAAGTGAAAGCAATACTAATGTTCTATCTACCTCACATCCTTGATCCGCTTTGCAGAGAGCCCCTTCTACTGCATTCGCATCGTCCCTCCTCTTTGATACGCTTTACAGAGAGCCCCTTCTACTGTCTTTGTATCATCCCTCCAATCCTAATCCCATTCATCCCAGATAATCAACCTTGCATTCCCCTGACTACGTACCATACATCTAGCCTTCCAGCTTTGGTCGTACCCTCCAGTCGGACGGACCCTCACACAAAGTCACGCAATAGCAAGATGTCTCTTGAGGTATACAGAGACCAGATCCTTGAGCCAATTGTAAAGCCATGGCTTGAAAGAGGAGACAACTTTGTGCTGGAAGAAGACAATGACAGTGGCCATGGTAGAGGTGATTCAAAGGGTGGGAATATTGTCAAGAAAATGTAACGACGCAGGCAAGACAACAGATCCGAATCTGGTGTGGTCTCACTCAGAGGCATATGGGAGTGCGTGGGAGAACCGTAACCTAAGATCTATTGACACCTATAGGTCTTGTACGAAAGGATTGCAGAAAACTGCCTATATACATCTAGGGAACGGGAAGCTTAAATACATGTAGGCTAGGGAGGGCTGAGTCAGAACTAAGTCCGGTACAGGTCTGAATCAGGTCCGGGTTGGCCCCGAGTCCGGACATGGGTGATAACTGTAACGAGGGAGAACCTAAGGTCTGGATTGGCTCCGAGTCCAGTCCTAGTAGGTAACCTCGTTACAGAAAAAGAACAAGTTGGAGAACTACTTTAACTGTTCTGGGAGCCCTGATCTTGCACCTATTAAGAACTGTTGGCGGCCTCCAAAGCAGTTTCTGCAACGTTTCCCACATTGGGATGAGTTTGAAACACGTGGGCTTGCTGTTGAGGGCTGGGGCACAGTGACTCAACGCTTTATCAACAAGCAAGTGGACCCAATGCCTTGGAGGCTTCAAGATTGCGTTGATTTGGAGGGACAAATGACCGGGTAGTGACTGGGAAGTTAAAAGAAAAGCGGATTGCAACACCAGAGAATTTGTCTACACAGCTATAAAGCCCTGTGAGAGCAGCCTCATCAATTTGATCATGTTTCCTGCTTGTTCTGACGCTCCAATGTGGCTGCAAACCTGCTCTCCATACTCTCAGAAAGGACGTTAATTAAATACATACATACATACATACATACATACATACATACATGCTCTCTCCATACTGACTTTGGTGGTGTTCGGGTGTGCCAAGCTATTTTGCGGTCCTCTCTTTTCTTTCAGCCGGGTGAGAACAAAGAAGGGGAGGCTAGCGAATGTGAAAGCCGCGGAAGCTCGGGCCACCACGCTAACAGAATTCCAATTGCAGCGCAAGGCATGATGAACCATTAACATCTGACATTCCACCACCTCTTCAGTCACTTTGCTCTATCTGCGATTCCTTAGCCACGCAAGCTTGTCCAGCCTTCTTTCTCCCTTCGTCTTTTTACAGACTAGTACAGCTCGCTTACTATTTAAGAGCAGCTTCTAGTTCCGTCTTAGTCTCCCCGTATTCACTATCTTACGAGCCGTCCTACGTTAGTACGGGCCTATCTTTGCTTGAGCCTCGTGTTTTTGCTGCTGCTCAGCCAATACCTCACTTTCTCGTATTCGTGACACCGAGTTTCGTAGCTCACAAACGTGTCAACTCATCACTCTTTGTTTTATACCCGCCTTTGCATCCAGCTGGGTCCAACGCCTTCACATCCACACAGCAACCAACCGCTATTATCGCAACCAGCACTCACATTCTTTCCAAGATGTCATCCATAACACCAACAACAACCTACCCCTTTAGATACACAACCTACACGAATCCCTCCCCCGCGCCCTTCACAACCCCAACAATAATCCCCTCATTCTTCTCCTGGGGCTCCGCCGTAGACTGTGCCTCCAACACCCGCGACCCGGATTTCCTCGCACAACCCTCGAATTATCCCATCGGCCGCCCGCTAGGCCTCCAGCCTGCCTGCGTAATCAGCAATGCGGCCGAAGTCAACGATCACGCCTTCTGGGATCTGTATGATTGCTGCACAGGCAAGGATATGTTTGCGTTTGGTAGCCCGTATACTTGTACGGCGGAGTGTCGGGCTGAGAAGGGACAGAGTTTTCAGCAGTTGGGCGAGTGTCTGAGTAAGAGGGTCGAGGTTGTGGTTTGTAGTCCCCAGTTTGAGGAGATGGGGGGAAATGGGACGGAAGGGGGTGGGGGTAGTAGTTTGGCTGCGCAGTCTACGAGTGGGAAGGCAAGTGCGAGTGCGAGTGGGACTGCTAGTGCTTCTGCGGCGCGTAGCTCAATGCCTGCTGCGAGTACAGGGGGGGTGGGGCAGACCGCGTCTCTAAAATTTGGACTTCTCGTTTTTGGGACAATGGCCGTTGGATCTGCGGCGGGTATGTTGCTGTAGATTTGCGGCGTTTCGATAAACTCATACATGAGTCATTCTAATTACCAAGCTCGTGCGGCGGCGTTGGTAGGATCTGTCTCATGTTGCTGTGCCGCACGCAGACTTGTCAACAATCAATTAAGTGGGGCTTGCAAGACGAAAATTGATTTGATTGATTACCTATTCAGACCTAATATTTGCCTAAATAGGCTTAAATATTACCTTGTCATGTTAGCGCCTCCTCTCTGACGGGCAGATTGACTTGATTGTTGGCCGCACTCAAGTTTATGCCTCATGTTTCGCACCACTTACATGCAGTCTTTGAGGTTCGGCGGTTCGAAACGAACATCATTTTCCTTTACTGGACGACCGAACATATCGTTTTGCAGTTTAACGTCTCACTCTTCCCCACATTTCACACTATCGTACTCAAGTTTGCGTTATCTGTTTCTTCTTTCTCTTGCAGCGCTTGCGGTCGCATGAGTTGGACCGCGCGGATCGTCAAATAGAACACGAAGTGGGAACTGTACAGCTGTCACAGGTGTCTCGGGCGCATTCATTCGACATGAGTTCGGCCTCGGAAGCGATTGCTGTTGCTAAACTGTATGGCGTCTCGCTGGTACATTGAAAAGGACCGAAGTGACCTCTATCGACGCTTGATGCTATTACTGGGTTGATCAAGCGTGTCTTGCCGCTCTCGTGCATGCCGGTACTCCAAAATCGAGATTCATTGGCGCTTGGCAGTGGGCACTGCCAACTGGAAGGATGCGAAAACCTGAACGATACTGAACATATGATGTCTAATTTGGGTCTCATGTTTGACATATGATGAAAAGAGAGGGCCCCCCACTGTTGTTTTCGGGCAGTCTTGGGTATAAAGTCTCAGTTGTACGGCCACACAATAGCGACATACTCATTTCTATCTCTCATCTTCCTGTCATAGCCTGCTGGCTAAATTACTCTTGAAAAGATCTGCAGACCAGTTCGCACTGCCATGCCACCATCCCCACCCACCTCTCCCGTGTTTTTCGAGGCCACTTCTCGAACCAACACCATGGCGCACACGCCCGAAACCAATACACTCGATCAACTCCAAACGCCACAACAAGTCGAATTGCTGGATCAAATCGACGAGCTCCGCAACCAGGGCCTCGGCCACCATGGCATTAGCCTACCCCAACTTATCGTCTGTGGTGACCAATCATCTGGAAAAAGCTCACTGCTTGAGGGCCTGACTCGCCTCCGGTTCCCCACCAAGGAAGGCATGTGTACTACTTTTGCCACGGAGGTAGTGCTCAGGAAAGAGGTTGAAGTCGAGATATCGTGTACGATCACGCCTGGCAAATCGAGATCGCCGGCCGAAAGACGCGAGCTTGCAAAGTTCAAGCACACGTTTTCCTCTCGTGATAGCTTCCTGTTTCCGTCTGTCCTCGATCAGGCGAAAGATCACATGGCTCATGGCATCAAGGCTAATCGCGGCGCGTTCTTCGAAGATGTCCTACGAGTTAGGTACTCTGGCCCTGATTTGCCATCTTTGACCATTGTGGACCTGCCGGGCATGATTGAAACTCAACTCAACGGTGGCAGTGGTGCGGAGAGAGTCGCCGAGCTCGTCACCAGCTATATGCGCGATGAAAAGTCCATTATCCTCGCTGTCGTAGCTGCAAGTAACGATCCAGAGAACCAGAAGGTCTTCAGGTATCTCAAAGAGTTCGACCCCAAAGGCTCTCGGACGCTGGGTATTATTACCAAGCCTGACATGGTCGAGCGCGGAGGTGATAACGAGAAAGAGATGATGAGGTTGGCAAAGAACGAAAAGTACCCGCTCAGGCATCGCTGGCATGCAGTACGGAACCGGAGCTTTGCGACCAGGGAGCAAACCGCTGTCGAGCGCGACGACGCAGAGCGTAAATTTTTCAGCAGTGCCGTCTGGTCGTCATTTCCTCAAGAAGATGTCGGTATCGCGGCTCTCAGGGTCAAGCTATCCCGCGTGCTCCTCGAACATATCGGCAGGGAGCTACCTTCACTCGTCACTGCCGTTCAGAGTGCCATTGCTACCACAGAGTCAGGATTGAGCGCATTGGGAAACGCTCGCGAGACCAGCCGACAGCAGCGTAGCTACCTGACTGGACACGCCGAGAAGTTTTCGATGCTGACCAACGATGCGCTCCGGGGAATCTACAGCAACCCCTTCTTTGCGCTCTCATCACCAGATGAACGAACAACTGCCAGGCTGCGCACCGAGGTCCAGAACCTGAACATTGCCTTTGCGCACGTCATGTACCAGAAAGGCCATACCTGGAACATTGTACTTGAGCGAAATTCTTCCGTTTCCATGGCATGCGATGGTTATCCTCGAGCTGTTCAGGAGTACGATGGTGAGTTCGAGGAACCGACATCAATCACCCGTGCAAAATTCCTAGAATCACACATTGGGGAATATGTCCGTCAAAGTCGGCCTTCCGGGTTACCTTCGCTGGTGAATCCTTGGGTAATCGGAGAGGTCTTTCGGCAGCAATCCCACAACTGGCGCGAACACGCCGTGCACCATCTCCAGCGCGTGTTCGGGGCCATTACCAACTACGTTGAGGACGCGCTGAGATCACTGATGGACCCACAAACTTGCGGCATGTTGATGCTCAAGCAGGTGCGGCCAGAGCTGGACAGGCGTTGGCGCAGCGTCGAAGCCAAGCTGGAAGAGCTTCTCGTACCCTATACCGAGCAGGATCCCATCACATACGACCCTAATTTCATTCGAGAGCTCGATGCGATACGGGCAGCTCGCAACGCTGAAAAATCCAGCACCCAATTTGGCACTGCTGCGGGCAATCAGATGCACTTAGGCTTTGGCCACAGTGACCCTTCGTGGAACGCTCATCGGTCTACACAGCACCTCCTAACAGAGTCAATCGACGACTACACCAACTCCGAGATCCTGGACCTGATGCAGACCTACTACAAGGTGCGTTCTAGCACAACCCAGACGACGTAAGGAAAGCTTGACTAACTGTCTGACAGACTGCAATCTCCGTGTTCATCAACAACATGGCCATCCTAGCCATTGAAAACTGCCTCATCAAGAATCTCGCAGCAATCTTTTCGCCTACCCTAACCGCAGACATGGACGACGAGAAACTCCGCGCCATCGCCTCGGAATCGGAAGACATACGCAACGAGCGCGTGTCGCTGAGGCAGAAGCTCAGTGTCTTAGAAACAGGCAAACAGGTCTTATTTGAACACATCGGTACGATGCTCAGGATGTGCTCGTGTAGAAATAACTAACGCCACGTAGCAATGCAGCCCATACTTCGACCAGCCAATAAACCCGTCTCAGATGGACCGCGCATCAGCGTGAAGAACACGAGCTCTCTTTCCTCGGACGCGCGACGAAATGGCGAGGAAGCAAGGGATGCGACAATTGAAGCTGTAGACAACTTGTCATCTCAGCTCGACAACCTTGTCGTTACTCCACCGTCATCCGAATCCGGGCATTCGCGTCGTCGGGTTGATTTTGGTACTGCGACGCCGAAGCCGAAGAAGATGGAGAGGAAGAGGTCGCCGTTTGGGTGGCCTCCAAAGTATGACATTCCAAGGCTGCCTGATGAGGATGTGTCTGGTGATGAGTGACGGTATGGTGTTTTGCTGCGTTGGGTATGTTTTTTGTAGTCAGGAGTAGTAAAGTTTTCTTTTTTCCCATGCGTTTATGCCGATCTTGCGTAATTCATTGTTGATTCGAAAGTTGTTGGGGTTGAAAGTGTCAATGGGACTAGGTATCGAACATGGGGAAATGCGTGATGTATTGACTATGGGAACGAGAGCTCTATATATGCTAGGAACTCGGGCACCATACCCGAGGCAGCGAACATGTCGCATGTAGCAAACATACTGCAGGCAAACATGCTGCATATAGCAAACATACTGTAAGCGAACATGCTGCATATAGCAAACATACTGTAAGCGAACATGCTGCATATAGCAAACATATTGTAAGCGAGCATGCTGCATATAGCAAACATACTGTAAGCGAGCATGCTGCATATAGCAAACATACTGTAAGCGAACATGCTGCATATAGCAAACATACCTCGGGCATAAACACCTAGAAGGCCATAGAGTACCGTGGCTGACAGAAAGCATGGAGCGCGGTGCTAATGCTATCTTGTCTGTGTCTCAAGCCTGCCAGTTTAATTCGGAAAAAGTTCAAAGTCTTGTGAGTCTGAGGTCACACCCCCGCTCGCGTGGGTGTTGGCATAATGATTATGGGTGATGTGATTGAGGTGCGGTAACGTGCTTCGAATAGCTAGCGACAAGAGGTACAGAAGCAATGATCATACATCAAGTCAGTGCATTGGGAACTGAACGTGCCGAAACAAGAGGGAGTCATAGACGATGGAATGAGTGGGTTTTAAGAGCCTGGGTAAAAAACCTCAGCTAATGTACGAAAGCTGCGAGCCCCTTATATTGAAATTATGTAATTTCAAACCGGCCTTGCCCTCCCGTTGTCAACCTTTTCCACGATGTCCATCTCGACAAGAAAATGCTTGAGCTGAGTTAAAATCTTGGTGAAGAGCGGATTCGTAGGTTCCACGTGTTTCAGGAAGCCGTAATCAACCATGTGGTATGTAGTGAACACCCCGTCTCTAAGGGCATTAAAAACATATTGATATAAAATCAATGAGCAGATGAGCCGCAGTACCAAGCTACAGCCAGAGCCTGCGAGTCTGTGCTTTCGATTTTACGAAACACGGAGCGCAATTCGAAATCAAGAGCAAAATTATGACATTTGAGAGCTCGCATTGCCTTTGCTTGTCACTCGCTTGCAATGTCGTGAGAACATGATGTACGTTCTCTAATTATAAGTTATGAGATACGTATTCGCGGCGAGTCCAGCCGAAACGTTGAACATGGAGGTGGTATATGTGAATTCTGTTTTGGACAGAGATTTGCAAGAGATCCGAGCATTAAAGGTGCTCACCGTGGCGTAAGAAGACTGATAAGCAAGCAGCATGACGATAGATATATTCCCGCGTGACTACCAATTAATCTGGCTTATAAGAGCAACTTCGAACCTAATTAGGACGCGAATAGAGGCTCTTGATTGGATGAAAGCTGACAAATGGGCTATGAGTAGGCAAAGTAGTAAATTCAGCCAATAGCAGAGGCGTACAGCCGTCCCAATCAGGTTCGGCGGTTCTCTTGTAAGCCAGATTAACCGGTATTGTGCCTGATGTGTGGTAGCTGAATGGTTTGATATCTATGAAAGTAATAAGAGGTCCGCAATAGCTCGCAACGCATGCTAGACATTCCACACAATTCGAGATGATGTGCATGCGGATAGGAAGCGCGAGCAGGAAAAGCGTCTCACCCGTGTTAAAGGCTATTCGAGGGAGTGCTTGTTGGCACCTTCCCTTTTGTACTAGCGTCTGTTTGGCTCGTCTATCTTCCCGTCTCGTAGCTCCCAAAATACAACAAGTTAGCATCTCAACTCTAACTTCCATCAAAAGCACGTAAAAGATCAACTGTCTTGGTCTTCAATCATCGCGCTGAGATCCCACACGGACTTTCATGGCCGAACTTAAACCTATCTTCAGCGTCATCGCGAACACTCTCTCGCTCGACACCGGAGAACATTGGAGAAGACCCATCATCACAACGATCTGATACCATTAACCGCTAAAATTAAACTTCGCGACCTGGAACGCTGCAGGAACTTTGACCCACTTCTAAAATTGGGACGTTGTGATAGGAAAGTTGTGCGGGCGAATGCGAGATGCGAAATCAAGCGATGCGATGGTGTGGTACCCCACGATTTGTAAAGAGAACTGGGATGTTTAGTAAAGAGTTGCTGGTTGCTAATAAGCGAGCGAGCTGTGCGAACGGGTCGGTAGCTGATCCGAAACCAGCGGATTAGTGGAAGATCTCATGGAGTCGGACCGATGTATGGGTGGTAGAGATATGTAGGTGTGTGGCAGTATAATCGCCGAGGGGGAGGTAACAGTCGTATTAAAATATCGCCTATCCTTGAGCGTGTTATCTATGTTAACATTCGCGATGCTCGTTCCTAGGAGTCAAGTATGCTAAACTTGTGAGATAGTAAGATTCCGTGGCCGCGGACGTATGCAGAAGGCTCAAAAGATCTCGACAATAGCCGCATGGTTTTGTTGAGCATACAGGACGTTAACATGTACACCTTAGCGCACTTTGCGCGCATACTCGCCGTATACGCAAATTTGCTAACGCACTGCACACTTGCATACCTACGGCCCGACATGATCGGAGGCACTCATTTTCAGATCACACGGTCTAGACGTGTACAACATGCCCGCTGCTCGTATTGTTCAGCTACAACCACCGTGCAGCGGCTTAATGAGTACCATCAGTCCGTGGATTGAAACCTCTTCCCAAACTCGGACCGGCACAATCAATCGTTCGCTCGCTCGTCTAAGGGTAGCAACCGCGGGATACACAATGGGGCGTTAGTGGTATAGACTTTTGCGCTTGGCTACGAACGAGGTTATCGTGTGTAAGGTTTCTGAGTACCATCATATCATGCGAGAAAAACACAGTCATTGCCGCTGTACATGTTGTCATGATCCGTCAAGCTTCAACCTCTGGGCGTCGCTGAATATCTCCTTTCTTCTCCTATCGAAATTTTGTGTTGTCCGACTCTTTCCCCAATCGTAACCGCAAGTCTCAGCAGTAGAAAATGAATTACTCTTGGCAGTGCTCGAAAAGGGCGTAAACGACGCGGGTATTATCGCTTCGAGACGGATACAGGAAGTTTCGCGAGGGTAAGCAATAGTCAGCTCTTTGAGATCTGAAATGTACTGCTACGTCTTGAGCCGGGATCCTATTGGTCTTTCGATTCGTGGAGGCTCAATATTGGCAAATATAGGATGTTAAAAGAGAACTCACCATTTCGACTACTCAACAATCTGATCAATTGCCATACAAAGATTCCGGTAACGTATCCCGATGAATGGAGGTCGAGTTAGAAGCGTCTGAATATACTTGGCACCCCGCATTGCTAGCTATTTCCGGAAAGCATACGTGCGACATAGGTAGGAAATCCCGCGCGATCCACACAGGAGGATCTGTTGAGGCTCTGGAACTGAGTCAGGTTGACCCGATACTAGGTGACAAATAGGCTCGGGCAACAACCGCCTTTACGCTGTACACTTGTTTGTGTGAGCTTCAACCTGGACGATGACAGTGAGCCCCCACAGCATAACGAGGGATCTGCCAACTACAACGGGGGCGAATGCCCCTAAAGGCGTATACACGTACTCTGTGAGTGGTCGCAATTAACCGAGGGCGGAGTTCAACGGTGCATATAGTACCACCTCGGACATGTCCGCCGTTCCCTACATTTGAGTTCTCCATGGTGTAATTTTGGTCGACATCGTCGACTCTCGTTGATGTACTCATGAATGCTCGAGGATGGTTTGTCTGGCTCTGATCATACGATGTTGACGACTGCAGTTATAAGAGGGCCCATATGCGATGCTAACTTTAGCCCAGACAGCGTACTCGTGTGCTGGCATCGGTCAAAGAAGCGGCGACAATCTAGTTCCAGCTGTATGCATGTGCCCCTCATGGAGTAAGCTGACCCCTCATCAGCGCTATATCCGGCATTCATTACCCATATCGTCGCTGGGAGTCGACTGGAGCACATCCACCCCACGTTGAGGTAAAACGAATCTTTCATGCTCGTTCTAGCCTAGTGTATATTGCTTATAGTCGTGTGTGAAGAAAATAACGACCACAGCCAAGGAATTGTCATTGCGGATTGGCGCCTGATATTTGCTCGGATGCAGCAAGATCCCGGTCTATACATGATAGGTGCTTTCGAAAGGCCTGTCATACGGAAGAGGCATGCGATGCAGTGTATCTGACGTACTCTCTGTAAGGTGAGCGGATGGCTTGAAGTTTTTCTTCCCTTGGGCAGCATCCAAGACGCTTGTCGCAAGTATTACGTGCATATTCCAGGGCCGCAATGCATGAAACGGCTATACCAGACGACAAGACCGATCGCGAGAACGACTGGGCGTCATGCAAGTCAGAGGCCTCGTGCAGCGGCAGGCCGAGGCGTGTGGTGAACGTTCAAAAGTGGTAAGAAGGCGGGGGAATGTCTCTCTAAGATCGCA
This sequence comes from Clathrospora elynae, assembly GCA_010015635.1. NCBI lineage: Eukaryota > Fungi > Ascomycota > Dothideomycetes > Pleosporales > Diademaceae > Clathrospora > Clathrospora elynae. Next base: position 372,511 of record ML976004.1, read on the forward strand.
AATTTGTGGGGTAATAGCGTCGTGCTTGATGGCATCCCTGTCCGGTCCAGGTTCGGTTCTCGCTAGAACGAGGCTGTGTGCATATCGTGAACTGCGCAGTGAGTTGCGCTACACACGTTCTGCATCCCAAGGTGCAGTGAAAACGTGTATCCATGTTTACCGTTTCGCAAGTACAGCATACGGCTTGAAGGATCGCAAGCAAAATTTTCCCTCCTCGTGCCATAGTAAATGTGGAGCACGTATTTTGGAAGGCCGCTTACTTTGAATCGGCATTTCAAATATATGGACCCAAAGATTTTCTCATGTAAGAAGTACCAAAGTTTTGTAGCCAGGGACAAGACAAGAATCGTTCTGAACGTTGTTGAACGTTGTTCACCGAAAGCGGGTTGCGACGGTATTCGGCGTGGGGGATGACAAAGATCCACCGAGGATCAGGTACCGCGACCGAGGCGTTTTTTAGGGATTCCCCTTCTCGTATTTGAGCCTGCCCTCTGGAAACAAAAAGAAATATTGATATCATGTCCGTGGATGCTGACTTTGCCGCAGTGCCGGAAATTGGCCTTAATAACCCTACAGCAGTCATGTGGACAAATACTGGGTACAGAATCGTAAGCTCCAACGAGATAGCGTTGTGCCGCCAGCACGATTCGTACAATCGCAGTCGCTCCTGTAGACTCGTATTGTTGGAAGAGCCTCAACGTGTGCGGGTGTAAAAATGGGCCGTGCTTGTCACCCCCACGCCTTTAGTGGCGGTTCTGGCCACAAGCGATCGGCGTCGTCATTTTGGGTCGTTCTGCAATGATGAGGCACCCATCTCGTACCTCCGTTATTTTCATCAACGTCGGCCGGTCAAATGTGGATGACTGTTACTGCCCAGGTGCGCTGATGTTGCATGAGTCTTGTGACGGACCGTAGTTTGCCACCTTGCATCGCTGGTGAAATCCTTTATTTTTCTTACCCTTTGCATTGCTCTACTGCACGTCCTGAACGGTCGCCGAGCTTTAACGGCTGGGACGACTGGGACGACTGGGACGACGAATTGGCCGGGATTGGAGAAGAAAATCAGATGATGTGAAAAGGCGCCCGCGCCGGGCGCATCCAGTTCACGCCTGGCTGCCACGATTCCCCACCCCCACACTAACCACTCCGAAAGGATCCACCCAACGCTGATTTGAGTCCGCCAACCTTTCGCATGGGGCCAGCCGTGGCAAACATTGCCCTATCAGTTCCAGTCAGCGTTTCCAAAGATCGTCACAAGGCGTCCCCTTGCACTTCACCTCCGGCCAAGATCCGATGTTCACAGTCTCTGACCCCCTGCCAGCTTGCTGCAACGTGAGCAAAAAAGTAAACGCCCCTTCAATCAGTCGCGCGCCTCGTTAATTGGCTGCATACAAGCCAGCCAGGCGCAAACAGCTTGTGCTTGATATCGGCTACAGCGCCTCGAGCAGGCTGCGGGAGTCACCGCCCCTTTGGCCGTCACCAAGATGCCTGTCATTTTTCATGGATGCACTTTCACGCACCTTGCTTTGCCCGACATCACTAGCACTCCTGGCGAAGACGTCAGCTGGACCCCCACACTCATCATTGGTGTGTTGACTGTGGCAGCATTCCCGGCGTTTGAATTATTTAAGTACCAGTACTATCCTCGGGAAGTTACCAAACATCAACTATCCATTGACGTATTCGTTTCGTTCGTCGTTCCAGCGTTCCACTTAGTCTTTGTCAAAAGTCCCACTTCTGTCTGCAAGCCTTTGTTAATATAAAAGCCTACTACCTCTCACATCATGTCGCCACACCACGACGCACCTTCTCCGGCGAATAGCTTCACCCACACATCCAACTTCCACCATCCCGTTCACTCAATTTACAACATGGATCGCTATAACGACTTCGAAACCAGCTCTGTAGAGTCCGGCGATGCGGGCATCCGCCGGTCGCTGATTCCTGGCATCTACGTTCCAACTGTAGCGTTCTTTGAAGCGGCATCAGACAACGTAGACGTTGAGACTGTCGCCAGCCACGCTGTTCGTCTAGCAAAAGCCGGTGTTGCTGGCATCACCACCCAAGGATCCAATGGCGAGGCTGTCCATTTGTCGCACAAGGAACGTAACCTCATCACCAAAACCACCCGCAAGGCGCTTGATGATGCCGGCTTTGGCTATATGCCCGTAATCGTTGGATGCGGCGCTCAGGCCACCCGGGAATGTATCGAGCTTTGCGAAGAAGCGGCTTCCGCTGGTGGAGACTATGCTTTGGTTCTTCCCCCAGCCTATTATCAAGGCCTGTTCTCCAAAGATACGATCAAGGACTTCTTCCGAGACGTGGCTACGGCCTCGCCAATTCCGATTCTCATTTACAACTACCCTGGTGCTGTGTCTGGCATGGACCTCAACTCGGATACCATCATCGAATTGGCCGAGCATCCGAATATCGTTGGCTGCAAGTTGACTTGCGGCAACACTGGCAAACTCAACCGAATTGCATCAGCTACCCGAGCTGCAACTGTCTCTGATCCGGGATCTGGCTTCATGTGTATGGGTGGCTCTGTCGACTTTACCCTGCAAACATTAGTCGGAGGCGGATCTGGCATCATCGGTGGCATGGCCAACATCGCGCCTAAGACCTGCGTGAAGCTCGTTGAGCTATTCGAGGCTGGTCATATCGCCGAAGCTCGCAAGCTCCAAGCTGTAGTAGCCCGAGGCGACTGGGCCGCTATCCAAGGTGGTATCATCGGCACCAAGGCAGGTCTCATGGCGCACTTCGGTTACGGAGGATATGCCCGCAAGCCCCTCCCTAGGCCGTCCAAGGAGGAGGTCCGCAAATGGCGTGATGCTTTCGAGGAGCTTGTTAAGACCGAGAACTCTTTGTGAGTCACTCACATGACTTACATCGCCCTCCGCCTCGCAAGGATAACGTCTCTCTGCTTCGACTGGAAACTTTCTGCGCTCTCATCCCGAGCGGTGCGCACGTAATTCTTCAACACATATTTTTACATTGGCTTGGGCGTTGAGCGCCCCCGCATTGCTCCAGTGGCGTTCTTATGATTTGGCTATCTCGGTTCCTCAACGTGGTCCGTGTTCGCGGGCGTTATCTGTCATCATGGAGTTGGAAAAAGCAATGCTGGGACCTTGGCCTTAGGCGCTTTCGATCTTTTTCCCACTTCATTCCATCAACACCTGAAACGTTAAGCTTGTGTTTCTGTAGACACTGCGTCTGGGTTGGCATAGCAATGAGTGGGCGGAACTTTGCTTTTAGCGGTATTTCCCCAGTATTCTTGTTCAGAAACGTAGTACGAATCGAGCTTCTTCAACACCTACAACTCCTGAATGGCAAAAGACTGATCAGCACACGCAACTACCACGTAAGTTCCCACGCATCAGGCTTGAATCACTTCCGCTCAGTACTAATCAGGTGTTGGATTCCCTCGTTGGAGACTTCAATGCAGCGGTATTGGCGGCGTACTGATACCTCATGCAATGCCAGCTTTTTATGCCGATTCGATTCGCTGATTTGAGCTAGGAACCTCAGCCGCTGCTCGGGAGTAGCACGTGGTGCCGGCGCTGATGTAAACTCAAACAGCCCATCGGTACATGGTGACGTTTGCGCTTTGGTGCGCCCTGCAAGCCGGTACCGTCGTGCAGGCTTATGCATCTTCCCGTTCTAAGGGCTTGTTGTTTGCGTCGTCATGGTCCCTAGGATATCGTTATGGTCGGCAATCACACGATGAAGTGGCCCTGTAATATTGCGCTAAGCTAGTGTTACAAAACAAAAGTCTTCGTGAATGGCTTTTGATCCCCGGGATGCTCTTGCTCAACCCTATTCCCCGTAGCATCTCTCATCTATGAGTGCTAAAGAATGGTGGGTCTTCTGTTGCTGCACGTGCGGACACCGGTGAGAACCCATCCCGTGTGCGGGAAGTGGTGCGGGAAGTGGTGCAGGTAGCCCTGCACCAACTCTGTAGTCCCTCGGCCGAAGAGGATTCGTCCACTCAGGGCTGCCACGTTATTGAGAACCTGCAGCGATGTGCGTGGGCCAATCGGAATGCAACCACTGGCCGCACTCATTGCCACCCGTGCCAGGGTGGGACAACAAGCGGTATTCAGTCGCTCTTCAGCTGACTGTGGCAGCTTGCTGGTGATCGTCGTTGATCTCTGAAAGCTTGTTAAAAATTCCGGGCCCGATGGAGCGAGCGGTGAGCGGTGTGGAGCAGTGAACCTTCACTAAGTACTGCGACGGCCCTGCCATCCCACGCTCTATGCGCCAAGTTTGTGACTACAGAGCCGTCTCTTCAAAATCTATATTCTGATTTACCCTCACGCTGCCGAGTTCGTGAGAGTGTGGAGCGAGCCTGTAACGATGCACAATAAAGTGAAGCAAATCAGGGCTGGCCGGGTGGTTTGTAGATGGATGTTGGGGCGTTGAGACTCGTAAGTTAAGAGATCTTGAAAAAATCAGAGTGCAGCGTCTGAAAGCGAGTTACGATGTTGCAGAGAAGAGGTAACAGGAGCGGGGTGTGGAAAGAGCGTTGCGTCGCACCTTGCCTGATTAGGACTAGCTCGAAACACATGGCTGAACAACTCAATGCAGGTGGTGAAAAGGAAGTATCGTCTCGCACTCGATGCCGATTTTGAGAGGTTAGAAAAGCAGCGGCTGCACCATATTCTGGCTCTCACACCACCTAATTGTCTTTACCCTTCGACTTTCCGCCAAAACCAGGACCACGGCCAGCTCCACGGCCGCTAGCCAGCTTGACAGTGAATGCGCCACGTTCGATCGTGTTGACAAGTACATATCCCGAAGGGAACAGGAAATGTGAACAAGTACCCACAAATTAAACAACACCACCCATAGCGTCGTCCTCTGGGTAGATGGCGAAGAAACACTCAACCGAGACGCGTTTGCCGGAAGGGTCTTTGCTGATAGATCAAACGTCGTGGAACCAGATGCCTGCACCGTAGTATGACTGGTAGGCTAGGCCATCCAAGATGTAGAGGTTATGGTCGATTTCCTTGCTGTCAGTGGCGTAGAAGGTTCCGGTTGCCTTGGGGTTACGGAGGTCTGTAAGATGGACATACTGGTGCCAGTTGCGCTCGGTCCACCATCCTTGGTGGCAGTAAGTGGCGCCAGGGTACGAAAGACGAGACAGCACTTCAGAGGCTGGGTTACCATCCTTCTTCGTAGTCGTATACGTTCAAGGTGTCTCTGTTGTAGCCGATGCAGATGTTTCGTCCCCTGAACCTTCTATCGGGTCCGTTGTAGGTAACACAATGAGCATCATGCACATAGCCGTCCCGGCTAGCCCATCCGGGCGAGGTGGTCTTTGAAGGGTTGGAGAGGTCGATGTACTGAAGGCTAGCCTGGCAGGTCTGTTTGCGGGGTTGAGCCCCGACCGCGAGGATTTACTCGTTATCCCAGTCGACGACGACGTTCTGTGAACGGCCGATAGGGGGCTCGTCCCACAAGCCGACAAGCTCGGTCTTGGGGCTCTTCGGGTCAACAGTGAGGATATTCTTCATGTTGAAGACTGAGCTAGAGTCGGTAAGCACACTCAATCTTTAGCAAAGTTACCTACTTTGAACGTTGTGACCAACAGCCTCACTACCAATAATAACACAGTCATTCAGAACGCGGGTTTCGCGCCATCGTGAGACCTCACTCTGTGCTGGTAAGCGGCTCATGTACTGAATCTAACCATCGCGAAGGATCTCGACGAAGGCAGCCCCAGTGAAACTGGCCTACGATGCCAAACTCGCGACCATTGCGGGCTGTCCAACCCCAGCTGCTAGACCCCCAGGCTCACCCATGTCGGTATGGTTGATGAAGTCGTATAGAACCATCTAAGCATCATTAGTCTGGTATCATTCAACCATATTCAGTTTGCACTTACGTTGTTGCAACGGAAATTCTGGTTCGCATTGCCTTGCTCAACGATAGCGAGGCCGTTCTTGCAACGAACACGGTTGTCTTTCCCACCTCCCCAAGCTCCCTTCTTCCAGCTCTTCCAAGACTTTCATTGACGGGGGTCTTGCTTGGCCTCAGCTGCGTCGTGCTCCCATTGATCCTGTGATCGGTATCAGACGCTATCATGAGGAGTATGTGAAATAAAGGGTAGAATCTACTAACATTTTTCAGTTTCATCAACTTCTGATGAATTGCACCAAAAGCATACTCTGCACTGGAATAGTGAGCGGCCTGAGCCGCGATAGGTAGTGCCAGCGCAGCCAAGGAGAACTTCATCTTAGCAGCTGAATCTACGAGTGATTGAGCTGGAATGAGTACATTGTCATAGTACTCGCCGTAGCTATATATACGAATTACATCCTGAACACAAGATCTTGTCCTCGGCCGCTGCGCCTCCATACAACATGTCAACTGCCCGGAGCCGTCTTGGGAGTGTTGTTTCTTCTAGGCGATGATTGGCGTTTATGCTCCTTCCAGAAGGTCAGAGACCTGTAGGTATACTAACTCGTTGGGGAAGGTAGATATTTTGTTTACTCTCACCAAGCTTCGATGTCTATAGCAGTGTCTTGCGTTACATACAGCCGGCCTTGTGCTCCTAAGGAAGTTAGATGGAATATTCGGGAGCATGGCGGACGTCATACCACGGCCCTCTAGCGAAGTCCCAAGATCCTCTCCGATGGCTCGGCTTGCGCACGACAGGGAAAATTTGGCCGAGACATTCGACAGCCAGAATTTGAAAGAGATAAGGATCCAGAAATACAAGTTCCATCACGGGAGACGTTGCTCATGTACCATGTTCGTGCGCAGATGGCAATTATAGAGTGACCGGTGCAGAAGTGACCGGGGCTGATAAGTGAGCGGTGCAAAGCAGGTTGTTGGCTGACTAATTAGCGAGTGCTCTGGCGAGGAAGCCGCTCCAGCCTGCTCTAACGCCAGCTTTTGCGCTCCCGCCATACAAGGCGCGACTAGTTTGCGCATCACCTCCGCAGTGTCATCTTATCATGTTCTTACCTAGGTCGACGATTATGTATAACTTCCATCGATTGACCATACTTGTGGTCTTCGACTTCAATTTGGCGACTCGGCAGCCATACTTTTCTAAGGCTTACTTGAGCTCGTAGCTGTCCTTCGCATGTGCTTGAGTTATGGTCATCGGATAGAGATCTCGACAAGAACGTCTACGCAAGCAAAATTGTAGTTTTAATTCCGCAAGGAGACTGGCTTGACTCCTACTAACCCGATGGACAGCAAACGAGAGCGATATGCTTGTGGTAAGATACCTATCGGCATCTCTCTCTGAAAGCTCGAGTGAGAGCGCGTAGTTGCCCGCATTTTTGCGTCGATACGATGTCGCTCTACTACCAGGTAATCATGCATCTACTCCCCGCCGTTGAGGCAATTGTGAACGCGTATTGAAGCTATATTGCTCAAGATTTTCCAGGTATCTATCTCAGGCTATCTGCATGGCCTGCTTTTAGCTCATTGCAGTGTCTATGTACTTTTTTTACCACCACAATGTTGATGTTCGCCTTGACTCTAATCATCTGCTCTGCTGCATTTTTCTCACTTCGTCAACAGCTTCTCGTTTCCTATTTCTCTCACACCGGTAAATTTCACATTTACCTCTTGGTTAGGACTAGATCCTCGCTTATTTAGCCCCTACTTAGGCCCCTTCTCATATATATTTTCCGCCTTCTGAATACCTACAGATATCAGGCACTACAACCCAGAGATCTTGAATCAACCAGCTTACTCTATTCATCATGCAGATCAACATCTTCATCATTGTAGCAGCCTTATTTGGGTACTACTTTGCAGCCGCGATTGGAAGCAACTGCAACAAGGTATGGTCTCCCATTGTGCACTTATCCAACAAGTAACCGATTCTGCAGAGCTCAGCGGTAAAGCTCGGTAGTCGGGGTACGAGCGACAATCCGGTCCGCTATCCTTTCGGCTTTCCGTTTCCTTCTCGCATCGGCATCGACGGCGAGAGTCCTACCCTACCCAAAGACCCTTTCCCACGATTCGATTGCGAATACTCCTGCGACAAGGGTGATAACTACGCTCCCAAGTGCAAGTTTACCAGCGTACCGCCTATTACTTGTTGCGCCGCATTCTGCTAGGGTAGTCAGGAGCATTGCTATTAGCAGAGCTGTCATAAGCGTTATCGAGTATCAGCCTCATTTTCTACCCCTCTCTTACCCCTCCTACCATATAAAGTTTAGCCTCAAATTCTTGGAGCTCCATCGGAGGTCCGTGGAGTCCTCGGATGGAGATGGATTGGACGGAGCTCATGGAGCTCCCTCCATGGCGCACACTGGAGCAGTGTTACAAGCCTGTACAAAGGCGTCAAGTGAAGAAGAAGAGGAGTTGGTTGTATTACAATTTATGTACAGTGAGATCAATATATAGACAAGATTACCTCAGGGGACTAATCTAGATAGGATGGCAAGTGTGGATAATACGGCACGTGTCGATTTGTGAACTCGCCTCAAACTGGTGGGACCAAGTGGTGCCAGAAGGAGTGGACCGATCTGCTTGAGCCTCTCAGCAAGCGAGAAGTAGTCGAGCTCCCGCATGCTCTCTTTCCTGAAATTGAGAACAAGAAGCATCTCGGCACTCGCGATCCAGTGGCAATCGGCCCATGGTCGCACCTCGTCCCCCCACCACCCAAGCCAACGCCAGAGGAAGAAGAGTTCAACGCCTGCAAAGATGCGATAAACGAGTGTCTCAAGCAGTCGGCGTGTAATTTGCAGTCCAAGGACCAGTGCGAGTACTGCAAGGATGGCTGCCATCGCTACGTCTGCTTGTTCACCCGCGCCCAGGTTTGTAGTACACCTCTCATATTACCCATATCTCTTGATCCTTGATCAGAACCAACGGAAAATAGTGCCGCAACACGTGCTTCAAGGACAAGTGTGACTCGCTTTGTGCTGGGCCGTTGTCTTGCAGAGATCCTCGGGGTTGATGGCAGTGATTAGCCTGGAGGAAGCGCGTTGTGCAACAAAGAACTTGATCTCAGGGGGAGTGAACATGGCTTAGAGGTTTGTTATCGTTGCCGTAAGTTATGCCTCCCAACCCTCATGAATTGTAGCGAGGAAGGTGGGGTGGGTATAGTGCGTAAAAGGGGGTATATTAGTTGTCAGGACGCAGGCCTACACCCACTGCGCCATGCAGCCAAAAAGGTACAAATAATCAGTGATAGTTGATTTGTGAGTAGAACAGTACATTTACAGGCTGTTGTAACGGAATCTTGCCCTATTCACCTTACATTAGTATGGCTAAGAGGCCATTTCTGCACTCTCAGTTCAATTCAATTCACTCAAATCATCTAACCCTAGAATAGTAGGCCTGCAGCCTTTTACAAACAAATACAACATGCAAAAACTTGACCATAGGAAGAGGAGGGAGAACTCAGAAGCCTATGGGTGTAGGGTAAGCGGAGTCACCGGACCTTACCCTTCTTTACCTACAGACCAATTGGATAGGGTAGGCACCTCTAGCAAAGTTTCTTCCCTCTCTGTCACTCTTTCTGTCACCCCTACACTGTCACCACCTCTCATACAGCTGCTTCCATTCATTCATTTACTCATGCAATACCTGCATTAGCCGCCCTCTAGTGGGGGCTCTAGTTGGAACATTCACTGTCTAGCTAGCTAGCGCCCAAAAGCACCGATATTAACGGATATGAACTTTCCCTACTTGATAACAGGATTTATTACAACTTTTCCTGTGTCTTCGTATACATGATTACACTAAGTTAGCTGCCCAGGTGGAAACATTGAAGCCGTTTCTGACCTTTCTCTCTTAGGCACTAGTGCCATCAAACATCATCGCCGTGGAGCTCGACGCGCCCGGCCCACACCCGCACCCCTCTACACCTCAACCTTTTTCAAACCAAACTTCGAAAATCAAGGCATCTGGATGATAATCACGAGCTCTAGATACTGTTTTCAGTATGTCCAGCGTACTACGACCCTACGCTGCTCACCCGTAGGGCAGGTATGTTACCTAACGCGTTCACGCAAGATTAACTCTCTCCTGCATTAATTCGCAGCACATTGAAAGGCTGTAGTTTAAGTAACTGTATCCTGTAAAGCGCGGCGTTGTTACATCAATGGCGGGTGTTGAGTATCTCTCTCACTGTCGCTGTCCTAGAGGCCGACAGAAGACAGATTCACAGATACACTAGGCATCAACTCTTATTCCACAACGCTTGGCGGCATTATCAGCAACAGTTTCTTATTCAATTTTCTATCTGCCTAGCATTCGTAGGCTACTCGTCATGCCTCGAATTTCATGAAAACCATCGCGACTTCCCGTGAACATCGACACAACTCGTAGGACCAGCAGTCAATACCCAGATAATCGACACTGCTCTTTCCACCAAACATGGAAACCTCTCCGCGGTCAGGTAAAGTTCGTCGCAAGCGCCCATCCGTATCGACAACGCACAAAACCTCTGATACTCGACCAAAACAACCACACACGACAGCGCAAACATCCTAGTCAGAGCTATTACCATGCATGGCCGTCTTTAATTATTTAACCAAACATGGAACGCTCTCAGCGGCCAGGTAAAGTTCGTTGCAAGCGCATATCCTCCGTATTGAACTTGCACAAACCCTCCGGTATTCGACTAAACCAACCACACTTAACAGCGCAAACATCCTAGCCAGAGCTACCATCTTGCATGACCATATTCAAACACCTTGCATGACCGTATTCAACAACTCAAACCACCTTTCTGGATCTTCTGCAACAGCAGCAGCGAAGCTCGCAGGATCACCGGCGACGGCCATCGTGCCATCTGGGTTTGTGACGGTGATCTCGAGGTCTGCCTCACCGTCCGCAGTGACGTGCGTGCCGTCGGACAAGTCGAAGTTACGGCAAGCGAAAAGTCCCTCGGCGGCGTGCTCTGCACTGTCTACCGAAATCTCGGATCCAGAGTCATCCTCCATCTCATCCCCATCATCTTCCGCCTCTTCATCGATCTCTTCGTCGTTCAACTCCTCATCAATGATGCCGGAGACCTCCACCTTTCGTAGCTCTTCAAGAGTCCATCCCTTGAAGCTGCTCAAATTCCATCCAAGGCCGCCAAGTACTTCAGTGCTGATCCCGGCCTTCTGCAACGTTTCCATGTGCTTGGATAAGAACATCTGGCTTATTGGTACAGGAGACGGCTTTGCGAGGATGCAAAGTTGCTTGACCTTCTTCGTGAATGTGCCGTGGCTCAGAGTCGCGAGCGCCGGACCATACTGCTCGTACACATCGGTTTCCGCCTGAAACTCAAGCACCAACGACTCGATGCCACTGGGTAGTTTTGCTGCAAGGTCCGTTTCACCGGCTTGCAAGTCGAGTAAAATGCTGATCGGTAAAGTCGCCTGCTTAAGCTTGTCAAATTCCTTGAGACTGCCCAATGTTCCAGTTTCCCGGCCTCCAGGAAATACAGTCTCGATTATATCGCTGTCGATATGCTCGCCAAGGTACAGGCCCGTGAGCGACTCTTTGTGCTTAGTCAGTGCCGCTCGAACCTGCGACCAAGAGTTGTGAGCCCACTGGGACTTCAGATTGTGTTCCGGCGAGAATGGCTCCCAGAACTTGCTGACGAATTGGAACTCGAGGCTCTCAAGCGCTTGCGCTGAGGAAAGGATCTGAGCGACTACCGCGCTGTCTATGAAACATTGTCGCATCTGAAGATCTTTGAGAGGGCAGCTCGATGCTGGAACAGCCCATTCTTCGATCTCGGCAGGCTCAACCAAGTTCCGTAGGGTGATGGATTCGACTGAAGGTAGCAGGAATATCGATTCAAGGTCCTTGATGCCTAGTCCACCGTTGCTAGCAATAGTGAGTTGCTTCAGATGAGCAAACGGATTCACATCGTCTCCGAGACCGTACGCCGCATTATTGAACACGTCGATCCATACATGAGCCTGCGCAATATTAGCTCGCTCAGTCTGCATGTCCAGGCAGTCCGAGATGTCGAGCTCTTGAATATTAACGGCCATACGGAGCGCCTTGGAAAAGAGAGCCCTCGCTTCTGCCTCGCGACTCCAGGTGCCGTCACCAACATTCATAACCTTGACGTGCTTTGCCACTTCAGCGTTGTTGGTGATTATGCGAAACATCTCAAGTTGTACACTGCCGTCTTTCCATGAACCGTCAATGGAGCGATATAGAACTTCTGTTCCGATGCGCTTGCAACACTCATCGACTCGACACAGCTTCGCCAACGCATCCTTGTCTTCATCCAAATGCTCGAAGGTTTTGAGAAGAAGCTCCTCGGGAATGCCGCCAAGGCAGGCTCGCGGGTTCTTCAGTGGAAGACAGATTTCCGGATCGCCTACCCCTGCGACGGGCGTCGGACCATGGCTGACCTTGACAGTGATTGAGACGGCTCGCGCGCGCTTCGCCGGGCTGGACACGTGCGAGATCGAAGCCTTGCGCTTCTGCGTTGTTGCCGGCAGGCGGTGTGGATCCATGGTGGATGCGCGCGCGGTGGAGGTAGCGTAAGGGTCACAGTTAGTTGAGCGAGACGGTTGTTCCTACAAAGTTAGAGTTGACAGAGCGAGTCGTGGAGCGAGTATGTGGTCGAGGTCGAGGTCGAGGTCGTGGGTGGAAGTCGAAGAATCAGAAGAGGAACAAGCAAGGAACAACAACAGGTGGGCTAATGCCGGTTGTTCGCGTGTGTGATTGTGTGAGCCATTTCTTCGCTGTGAACGCGCTCGCATTTACACGTGCAAAACGCGACATTGACCAATGAAGGGCAGGTGTCGGTTTTGCTAAAAGGGGAGCATTCACTTCACCGCCACCAACGGGCGCATTTAGGCACGAATCATTCGGCAGCTGCAGATGAAGTATGAGCAATTCATTGACCGCTATCTACCTAGAACAAATAAGGCGTCAATGTGTACAATGTCAAGGAAGCGTTCGCATATGGCACACGCACACGCGCTTCTCCAGCTCAGGACCCAGTCCGCTACTGAACTTCCGATTATAGAAGTCAAACGCCATCCACCCTTCTCTCCAGAGTGCTCGCATCACACACAAAGCACTATTCCTCAAGACGACAGGCACCCTCAACAATCCACGCCATGCAGCCTTGCCCAGTGCGGCCCACTAGCCAACACGACCTTCCCTCACGACACCGCCCACATTTTCCCAATCGCTCTAATCTGCGCCGGCGTCCTCTTTTCCAGGAACCGCCAAACATGCCACCGATGCGCTGCCGTGAAATCGAACACGTAGAGCGCATACGGTCGCAGTGCCATCTCAGCATGGGTCTGGCGACACACATACAGTAGGTTGAGTACCTTGGTCCCAGTGCACACGTGAGTGAAGAAGAGCGTGAAGAATTCTAGTACAAGGGTGAAGATTTCGTTTCTGAGTTCGGCGGGGAGACAGAGAAGTGGCGAGTGTGTTGCGTTGAGCCGGGCACTTCCGAGAATGTAGGTGAGTGGCAGTTTGAAGAGGTAAGATGTTTGGGGTCTTATAGATGCAGGTGCTGCGCTTGTTGACTATCGGTTGCGTGTGTGCCGGCTACGTTGGTATTGTCTGCCGAGGGTGGCGCTGCGCGTTATTCAAATGCCCTATTGGGAATTGGCTGGGTTGAGTATAAAGAGCAGATTAGAGAAGAAACAGCAAGCATGCATGTGCTATTCTTATTACAGCGAATCTCTAGATATAGTCTGCATGTCAACGTGAGCGTGATCTTAACTAAAAAATGCACGTGGGCCGCTTTCACTCCGTACATGTATCCCGTTTTCCGTATATCTCTTTCGCAACTCTGCCAAATCAAAGTAGCTGGTCTTGTTACAGTGAATGTGCCAAAATGGTATAATTCCTCAAATGACAGACTCATACCAACTCCTCACATCCGTCAGGAGCAGCTCAATTGCCCTAGATCTGATTAAATGGTAGGCCAAGACTACCCGAGGGACGAACGTGGGTACCTTCCTGCAAGCATATTCGACCTGCTCCCGAAACACCGTCTCGCCGAACTCTTCCTTCATAGGGAAGAACTTGACATTGTCCACATCCAGAACTGACACGGGTTGAAGGTCTCTCCACGCACAAATCATGCCCAAGTCATTCACAAGCGCTACGCCCGAACGTGTGCCCAGGATCGCCTCTCGTATGCCGCGTCCATAGGCCATGAATTCCTGCAAACTCGTCGCGGGAGTGTCTTTAAAGCGCCACTTAGCCAGCACCACTGAATTTGGCCCTCGTGTTTGCTTTGGCGAAGCGCAATGTGTCGTGGAGCTTCGTCATCTTGGGTATCATAAGCGGGGAGTGACCCCAATTGGTCCAGAGCAAGACAATTCGAAGATAGGGCTTGACTTGGCTGGTAGTCAACTTGAGCATTTCACTCACGTGGCTGGGGCTGGTGCACTTGAGAAAGTTGCTGCGGAGCTCGAAAATGCACCGCTTCGGTCGCGAACTGCGGATCGACTTGGTGGATGTGGTTCACGGGGTTCCGGAAATCGTTGCTGAGGCTCGCTCGGTGAGTATAACTTCGCCTGCCTGTTGTTGAAGTGTGTCAATGGGACCAAGTCAAGAACATGAGGAGAAGCGTGATCTATTCACTATGGGGATCAGAGCGCTCTATCTATCTTTTGGAAGTGGGGTGCCGAAATGGATGAGAGTTCTATATGCACTAGTAGCTAGAGTACCAAATATACTCCGGGCACTAACATATCTCGGGCACTAACACCTAGAGGGTCATAGAGCACCGTGGCTGACAAAGTGCATGGCCCCAGATCATCTGGCGCACCTCCAGCGGAACGTCGAAGATCATGCATACGCCGGACTCGGTGCGCGCATAGAAGTGCCCATCCATCTCCACGCTCTTGACCTCCCCATTCTTGATATCGAACGTTGCCATGTGGCCGCCGGTGTATGTTCTCGCGATGGCTTGAAAGCCCCAGTTCTTGATTGCTTCTTCCTTGCTGGCGCCGCCGATGTTAAACGCTGGCACATCAGACATGAATAAAAGCCAGCTCTCGAAAATGCTGCCGTCGACGAGGTCCAGAAATCCTAGGCGAAGAATGCCAACATCGAGCGTGATAATGATGCGGATGCCGTTCTTGTGGGAAAACCAACCGGTGTATTTCTTGAGGATAGCGAGCGAGGGAACCAACATGGAGTCTAGATACACCATCGCGAGTGTGGAAGATGGACGCAATCCGGTTGATCGCGGTGTTTGAGAGGAGGTAGTGGGCGGGGCAGATAAGAAGACCGAGGGTTTTTACTCTTTTACTCTTTCACCATGAGGATATTCATCGTGAACATGGGCTGACCGCACCCTGCGTGTAATATGCGTATACAATGGGACGAATATTAGACATAGAGCAGTGAATGTTCTGGGTACTCTCTTTTCGTTGGCTATGTGCGTCCTGGGGGTGTGAACGAGAGAACCCAGGTTGCACATTCTAAATGCGTCTTGGAAGCCTTTGAAAATACCCCAGCTGTACCAAAACCACACTACTCATCAATGTATAGCTAAGCTACCGTACTTATTACTCAAACTCACATTAACAATCGACACCTAACCTTAAACTCTCTCACGTGGTAAATACAACTATATCCTTCCCAAATCCACCGCGTAATCACAAAGCCTTCCCTGAACCACTTAACCCCCACTCCTCCTCACATATCATCATCAACGACCCTATACTCCTCCCCTCCTATAAGCCTATTACTCTCCTCACTCCCCTCGTCCAACAACTTCCTGCCCCCTTCCATCCCCACAACCGGCAACTTGACCTCGAACCTCCTCCCCCCGCGCTTCTCCTCGCCCGCAATCTCAAACGGGAAGGGGACGTACTCAGGCAGCAAACCCAGCTGTTTCAGCACAGTCGCTTGATCCCAGCTAATATGCTCATGGCACAGCCGATCACCGCGCATAGCGACAATGGATGTACAGGGGATAGCGAGCGGTAGGCCTGTAGGCGGGATACCAGGCAAGAGCCAAGGAATACGCGTGGTGTGCGTAAGGCAGAAGATGAACTCGTCGATGACGCGGTCGATAGATATGCTGCGGGAAACGAGGGTGATGGACGTGTCTGGTGGGTTAGAGAAGATGAAGTGGTGGGTGTAGAATGCTGTAAGTCTTTCTTTACCGACTCCACCGCTATACGTAAGTACGTTGTTTCGTTAGCAAACATACCGTATATTCCTCCTCCCTCTCTTCACTTTTTTTGCAAATAAATTGGGGAAGGGGAGAAAGGGGTAAGGTGAATATACGTACGTCATGGTCGGGATGTGGTTTACATATGGTTCATCTACCATTGTCGCCATCGTCTTGTCTACATCTCGCTCTCCAAACTCGTATCGAGTGTGCTCATCCCACACCGCCTCGAGATCAAATGTCGGGCCACCGAGCAGCGGCTTCAGAAATGCCAAACTCCTCGTGTGTGCGATACCTGCATTTCTTTTATGGTAATTTTCATCACTTGGTAGGACCCAGTTTGACTCTTTCTTCGCGTCGTCATAACGGTACGTCTTGACGGTACCTGTAGGTAGGGCATCTTGGGCAAAGTCCGGAACAATGGAGCAAGATCCGCGACGTTTGAGTTCTGGACCAGCTGTGTGGATGAGTTGGGGCGGCAAGGAGGTAGGGGATTCGCTGAGAGTGGTGAATTTCCTACCGCCGTAGGAGATTAGGGCCTTGATGTTGGGGTTTACGCAGGCGGCTTCTTCGACGTAGTAGGGGGTACGTGATATGTATGCTGCAAGATGTCGTCAGTGGGTCGTTTCTTCGTTTCCTTTATTCACAAATTGCGTAGGTTTTCCGTGGCCAGCCAAAACCACCACGCTTTAATCCCATCTCTTGAAAACTAATGACTGTGAATCAAAGTTTACCTACATATCAATCCAACACCATTGTCAAATTCACATCCTTCACAGCTCTTCAACGCGTCCAGCGCTCTCTGTAGCGGAAACTCTCCCCCATCTTCAACCTTGCCCGGTACCAGAAGCTAGCAACAAGTTAGCATCAACCACATCATACCATCCCCACATCATGCCTCCAAAGTTCTCCTCTTTCCCACACACCAGTATTCAACTCAAGTCACGTACCTGCACAACAGCAAACCCCTCCTCCGCCCATTTCTGCAGCGGCGGCGGATCAAGATGTTTCTCACTCTTCTCAATCAACGCATAGTGATCCAGCACCAAGACTAACCCGGGTCCTTTGCCGCGACGTGAAAGAGGAGGCTGGATGATCAGGTGCGGCGACATTTGTTGGGGTTGAGGGGCAGAAGATGACAATGGAGGGGTAACAGGAGCACCGCCCATGGTTAACGAAAACCTTTGAATTCAACAGATGCCAGTGCAAATGAGAGACGCCTGAGCAATTGATGAGACGCTGAAGCGAGGGGAAAGAAGGATGATACGAGAAATGTGGGAATCTGGGGGCTGAGACAGGACGGGAAGGTAGTGTGGGGTAAAGTTAGACATGGTACCACAAGGTCCATTGACAACAATCCGCTCAAAGCAACCGGGATGTTGGCGAGTTATGCATTGCACAAGCAGCAGCTTTCGCGTAACGCCGGAGCGGTTCAGGACAGCTCGTGCTGCTGTAGCCCCCTGTAGCAATGCTCAACTCAGCGATAGCTGTTGACGTTGTCACGTACTGGTACCGTTACATTGGATGGCGTTGTCAAGTGCCACGGACAGTCTTCTCGAAGGATATTTGCAGGTACTGACGACTCGAGCTAGTGTCATACACATTAGCTCTTCAACATGCGACTGGTGTAAAAAGACTGCTAGCGCCTCTCTCATCAGCGACTTTTAACGGTCGATTTTTGACAAAGGGTCCGTAAAGACGACTGTGCTAAGAATCAAGACTGGCGAGGCCGTCATTATGTACAACGAGAGTATGTCAGCGGATGATCGTAGAATACTGGCAATGCGAAACAGCGCGCTAGTAGGCGTTGATGTGATATCGAGCAAAGGGTGCCTGGATGTTGTCACAGCTATTTTGAGATTGAAATTACATTAGCAGCTAGTTGTGCCACGGGACTACCCGCGTAGTGTTGCACAATGCATATATTCGCTACTCGAGGCAGCGCACCCAATACTGACGTATGAGGGAAAAGTGATATCTGAATGAGATCCAATGCAGAAGATGAAGCGCCGGGCACGACGTCAGTACTGAGTGACGAGTCTAGGCATCCATAGCTTGTTTTTGTCGTTGTGTATGTATTGTTGCGTTGTCCACGCGGCCCTTAAGATGAGTTCCATTTGTGGACGCTTTTGCAGTACCGTTCGTCGCGCCTTTCAACTGTTTGAGAACCTTTGCAGCTAACGCGATAGCTTCTTCAGGAAGGCCTGGTAGATGTTAGTGAAAGTACTTAACAATGAACACTAATGATTTGCAAAACATACCGGCGACTCGAGCAACCTTCAAAGCGTGACTCTCCCGATTAACACCCTTCCTCAACCGATGCACATACGAGAACTTGCCGTCGGGCTCTTCGACCACGTCATTGCAGTAGCATCCCAGTTTCTCAAAATCCTTGGTCATTTCCGTGAGCGCATGAAAGTGTGTTGCGAACAGCGTGCGGGACTGATTGACATGGTAGAGATGGTGGAGACAGGCATAGCCCACTGCAATGCCATCCTCAGGCGTTGTTCCGCGTCCTACTTCATCCATGATGACGAATGAACGGGGCGTGGCTTCCTTGAGGATCTGTGCTGTTTCCAGCATCTCTACCATGAATGTGGACTGGTCTTGATACAGATTGTCTGCAGAGCCGACACGACTGAAGACTTTGTCAACCAGACCGATCTCCGCGTATTCCGCTGGTACGAAAGATCCTGTTTGCGCTAAGATTGAAATAAGTGCGTTCTGACGCAGGTATGTGCTCTTGCCAGCCATATTCGGACCTGTGATGAGCCATATGCGCTCTTTGTCCCCAAGCTGGCAGTCGTTGGGTGCAAACTTGCGTCCTTGTTCGCCGAGTCCAGCTTCTACGACAGGATGTCGACCACCTACGATGGTGTGCGATGGTTCCGCGCTCAAGATAGGGCGAATGAAGTTCTTCTCGACGGCGAGAATGGCGAACGCGCATGCCACATCAAGCTCATCAAGTACAGCAGCGTTTCGTCGTAGCTTTACGAGATTCCGAACAACAGCTTCGCGCAGCTCACCAAGCACGCGCTGCTCTTCTGTCCGGATGCGAAAGCGGGTCTCATCCATCTGGGCTCCTAGCTGTGTCCATTCAGGAACCTGGAAGGAGCGTGTAGACTTGCTGCTGCTCAAACTTCTTGGGTAGTGTGCCGTAGCGCGGGCCGCATCTTTCCCCTTTACATGGGCAATATGCGCGAGATTTGGCGTCCACTTCAAAACCAGGCTTTCGGTTCCCATCTTTTGACGTAGTTCTCTTTCCATATTGGCCTTTGTTTCTCCCATGGCGTCCAAGGTGTTGTGTAGTCGCTCCAATGTGGTGCTGGCATCGCGCTTCATGATGTGGACATCGTCTCGTCCGTCAGTTGCACTCTTGAAGCTGCCCACAATCATGTGCGGCTTCGGCTGGATGCGCTTTGGCATCTCCTTGAGGTCCTCTTCGCCAGCTTCTCGGCCAAGCACATCCTGAGCCAGGTCCGACATCTCGCTCTCTGCTTCGTCTTCGATGCGGTGATACTCAGACAATCCTTCTTCGTCTATAGCATGCTCTATGCGATGCGCAAGTTCAAGTGGCTGCGCTAGGTTGAATCGACGCTCCAACGTGGATATGCACTGTCGTCGTTGAGTTTCCGATGCCGCCATGGTATAGTCGATGGGAATTGCATTTCTTAACGACGCGTGTTGACGCAGAGTGTTGAGGATGTCAGAAGTTGTGGCAATGGTCTTTGATAACTCCATGAGGTCATCGGCGTCACCACGACCGTAAGTGAACTTGGTCACTATTCGCAGAGAATCGAAAGTTTGTTCTAGTAATGAAACGATATCTTGGCGAAGCTGCGGATACTGAATCATCTCTTCGACCAAGTCCAGCCTGTCGTTGATGGTAGACAATGACATCGACGGTGCAGCTGTGTCTGGTTAGCCACTGCAATCATAAAGTTTTCAGAGGACACTCACATAAACGTTGTGTGAGCAATCTAGTACCGCTCTTAGTGACAGTTTTCTTCAGCGAGTGTAACAAGCTCCCCTCATAAGTTCCGTCACGAATGGTACTTCGGATCTCCAGTGCCTTCAAACTATTCTTGTCTATGCTCATGTGTTCTCCGGGTTGATGTCTGACAGGAGCCTGGAGCCGGGTTCGCGATCCGAGCAGCTGATGCTTGACGTAGTGCAGCAATGAGCCTCCAGCAGCAATTTCACTCGCAGTAAAGTTGGCTGTATCAAAGTCGTACACCGCATCCTCCAACATGGGTATCCAGTCCTTGACCGTAAGTGGTTCCTGTGATGGTTCCTGGAACGTAATGACGTGTCCATCTTCCTGCATAATTGAGACGATGCGCGAGTGATCCTGTTCTTGGAAAATGCTGTCCAGTACTATTTCCCTCGGTTTAATCCGAGCCACGGCCGAGGGTAGAGATGCGATGTCTGTACTCTGTGTCAAGAAGTCGCCGCTGGACAGGTCAATCCAAGCAAGCCCGACCTCCGTTCGAGGTAGATTGAGGACTGAAGACACACTTGAGCTGCCAGGGCTTTCCTTCACAGTCTTTTCCTTCTTGAACACCTCGGGGTCTACATGAATACTAAGGAGGTAGTTGTTCTCCCAGGGATCCATGAAGTGCTCATCGATGAGCGTACCTGGCGTCACAATGCGTGTCACTCTTCTTGTGTACTGGGGCTCGCCCTTTGCCTTGGTTGGGGCATCGTTGAGGAACTCGTCACTGATGGCGACGTGTTTGTTCAGATCCTGAACGAGAATTTTGAGGTAGCGATCTAGCTGATAGGCAGGAAAGCCGGACTGGGAGCATCAGCTTGTCACTACAGATGTAGAGATACAATACACTGACCATGGATATTGCTGGCCTCTTGCTGCCTCTGAGAGCCTTCCTCTTTGACTTCTTTAGGTTCAGAAGTGGAGCAAACTCATCGGCATGCTCAAAGTACAGCTATTGATCACATCAGCGCAAGACGTTTCCCCCCAAATTGTGCGCCTACCTCATAGAAGCCACCAACTCTTGTGACAAGCACACAGTGACTAAATTTGAGCATGTTGTTGCGCACTTGCTGCAACAGCGGAGGGTATCTTGGCTCTGCGTCATCTTGCGGAGGTAATGCGACTGTTTCTATGGCGCCTTGCTGTATGTCATTAAGGGCCAATGTCACCTTCTTCTTTGCGCCCCGACGTTGAGAAGTTTGAAGCCATCTTGAACTTATCAAGGGTTGCACCGCACGTGGTTTCGCGAATGCTCGGGTCGGCTCCAAAAAGAGGGGACTTGGAGTTGCTGGGATATGTATTTGTCTTCGCGACAGCTTAAGACGCGTCAAATTCCGGATATCCTTCAGCAGCATTCTTTCGGAAAAGGACGACGGAATAAGAGGGTGGAGAAGGTTCAAAGCATGTGGGCAAGATGCAGGTACGCGTCCTGATGCGGTTAGCAGGCATTTCGCGGGGCACCCGGAATTATCCAAAGTTACGTCGACATTCGTGACATGTGCATGCATAGCCGCCACTTCCGTACTCATCACAGCAGCAATGGCACCCCAATTCGAGCCCATGAAGAATGATCTGATCCTGCGGACAGCGAGAGGTATATAGCAGTCATCACTATGGCACGACGCACAGCAAGCTAACAGTTGACAGGCGAAAAGGTCGAGCGCCCGCCGATATGGGTGATGCGACAAGGTACGAAGCTTCAATTGTTTTGATGTGTCTTTGCTTAGACTGCAAGCCGGACGCTACCTGCCCGAGTACCACGAGGCGAAAGGCAAGAACGACTTCTTTGAGTGCTGCCGTAGCCCCGAAATCGCCTCCACGCTCACCCTCCAGCCCATTGAGCGCTATGCAGGCCTCATCGACGCTGCCATCATCTTCTCCGACATCCTCGTGATTCCACAGGCAATGGGCATGGAGGTCATAATGGTGGACAAGAAAGGCCCGCACTTCCCAGACCCGCTGCAGACACCGGAAGACAAGCAGTACAAGGAGGTCCTCGAGAGGGAGGTCGATGTAGCAGAGTCGCTGGATTACGTCTACAAGGCCATTACCTTGACAAGGCAGAAGCTGGCAGGGAGAGTACCGCTGATTGGCTTCTGTGGCGCACCCTGGACGCTGCTGTGCTATATGGTGGAAGGCGGGGGGAGCAAGATGTTCATTCAGACCAAGACATGGATATACAAGTACCCAGCGGAGAGCAAGGCGCTGTTGAAGAAGATTGCAGAGCTCTGTGTGGAGTATCTTGCACTTCAAGTACAGGCTGGAGCACAGGTATGTGTCACAACCTGTGTCTGTTGACAACACAATGCTGACTGCGGGCAGATGATCCAGGTGTTCGATTCATGGGCAGGCGAACTGTCACCCTCGTGCTTCAAGACCTTCGCCCTCCCGTACCTCAACTACATCGCCGATAACCTGCCCTCACGCATCAGGTCAAAAGGTCTCGAGCCCGTCCCGATGACCGTCTTCGCGAAAGGAGCATGGTACGCATTGGATGATCTCTGCGATTCGAAATACAACACTATCGGTCTTGACTGGCTACACGCCCCGGCGGAGGCATACAAGGTTGCGCAGGCGAAGGGCAAAGTGCTGCAAGGCAACGCGGACCCAGGAGTGCTGTACGGCACCAGAGAGTCCATCACGAAAGTCGTCGAGGAGATGGTCGCTGGCTTTGGCGGCGGCAAGCAGGGTTGGATCGCGAATCTTGGTCACGGTAAGTCAATCGACAATATGTTTGGCATGTGCTACAATACTAACAGTCCGCAGGTATTACCCCATTCGTAAAACCTGACGACCTGAAGTTTTACTTCGAAGAGATCCACAGATTAACAAAGTCTTGAAATTTTTACGAAAAGCTAGCATAAACATGTCTAGAAGATTTTGCTTGTGCATGTAACCAATGACGCCTTCACATGTCGTCTTACATCCGCATTCATGTGCCGTGCAGTCAGCCTAACAGGTAACAGGCCTTGTGTGACTTGTCTCATTTCCGCCCTAGCGATTCCTTGAAAGATGGAGAATTCAGCTCTCTCTATATACATTTCCGGAGATTCAAGTCTATAAATTCGCTATTGCGCAATTGCCTCTACGCAGGGTCCGGCATCGCGATCTTAGTAAGGTTGCGGCGCAGGCGGCGATAAGCTCTTGATCGTCAACCACCCGATTGGCCGGTGAAGGAGGCCATAGCGTCTGGTCATCGAGGCTTCCCAAGAACCGGACAGCAGAAAAGCGTGGATTTTGTGCATTTGACGCTGCGCAGCGTCTCTTTGTCTGATTTTTGCCGGACTGTTCAGTTCTGTGGATCCAGCTGTGTTGTTTGCGCAGGCAGAAGCGTGCTTCCGCGCATCCTTGGGCGGTTGAGGCGCGGTAGAAAGGCATAGAATTGTTTGGAATCTTCGCCCGCCTCGGCGGCAGTCAGTGCATTTGCAACACCCCCGGCTCTTACTTTTAATAAATCCACAAGCGTTGCCTCTGCATTGCACAACGAACTTACACACACTGCATCGAGTCACATAGTTGTGCTCCCCTCTTCCTACAATAAGCTCCTACGGCGACTATCGGTAAGCGCTTTCTGTGGTGTCCCTGCCTTTCGGCGAAGAAGCGGCCGGCCGCTTCTACAAGGCTGGCGGCGGCGCTGGTGATTGTAAACCTGGGTCCGCAGCTTGACCGCTAACACTGTCCCAGGTCTCCAGGAAAACTGCGACTCGCGCTCTCCACGGACGTATAAACTTGACTGCCCCTCAATCGGCTTCTGCGACCCCACCCGCCCCTCGTCTACATCACCGCGGCCATGGTCAAAGACACAAAGTTCTACGACATCCTGGGGGTAAGTGCAGCCGCATACACGATTGCCTGAGCGCCACATGCTAACAGCAGCAGGTGTCAGGGGACTGTTCGGAATCACAGTTGAAGTCGGCGTACAAGAAGTGCGCGCTGAAGTGGCATCCCGACAAGAACGCCTCCAACCCCGAGGCGGCAGACAAGTTCAAGGACATCTCACACGCATATGAAGTCCTCTCCGACCCACAGAAGCGACAAATATACGACCAATACGGCGAGGAGGGCCTCGAGCAGGGCGGCGGCGGTGGCGGCGGCATGGCGGCCGAGGACCTGTTTGCCCAGTTCTTCGGCGGCGGTGGCGGCGGCGGCGGGCCCTTTGGCAGCATGTTCGGCGGCGGCATGGGCGGAGGACGCGAGCAAGGGCCCAAGAAGGCGCGCACAATCTCCCACGTGCACAAGGTCTCCCTCGAGGACGTGTACCGCGGCAAGGTGTCGAAGCTCGCGCTCCAGAAGTCGGTCATCTGCCCTAAGTGCAACGGCATCGGCGGCAAGGAAGGTGCGGTCAAGAAGTGCGCGGGCTGCGACGGCCGCGGCATGAAGCACATGATGCGGCAGATGGGCCCCATGATTCAGCGCTTCCAGACTGTGTGCCCCGACTGCCAGGGCGAGGGTGAGATCATCCGCGACAAGGACCGCTGCAAGCAGTGCAACGGCAAGAAGACCATCATCGAGCGCAAGGTCCTCCACGTGCACGTCGACCGCGGCGTCAAGACGGGCCACAAGATCGAGTTCCGCGGCGAGGGCGACCAGCTGCCTGGTGTGGATCCCGGCGATGTCGTGTTCGAGATTGAGCAGAAGCCCCACAACCGCTTCCAGCGCAAGGACGACGACCTCTTCTACCACGCCGAGATCGACCTACTGACGGCCCTTGCCGGCGGTCAGATCCACATTGAGCACCTCGACGAGCGGTGGTTAACCGTCGACATCATCCCTGGCGAGTGCATCTGCCCCGGCGAAGTCAAGGTGATCCGCGGCCAGGGCATGCCCTCATACCGACACCACGACCACGGCAACCTGTACATCCAATTCGACGTCAAGTTCCCCGAGCGCCTCGGCAACGAAGAGGACGGCCCCATGTCGCCCGACCAGATCCGCGCCCTCGAGTCTGTCCTCCCGCCTCGCAAGGTCCCCGAGTCTCTCCCTCCGCCTGACGCCATGACCGAGGACTTCACCCTCGAGGCCGTCGACCCTACGCGCGAATCCGCTCGCGCTCGCGGCATGGCTGCTGGCATGGATGACGATGATGATGACGAGCACCCTGGTGCTGAGCGCGTACAGTGCGCGTCCCAGTAAAGCCCTGTTGCATACTAAGTGACGAGGCAGCTGCGGCATGAGTTACGACGTTTGATGCGAAGCATGAGGGAAGCTTTACGCAAAAGCAGGAGGCGCGGGGTCTAGGTAGCAAAGGGCCGACGTCGTGGGAGCTAGAGCTTTCTTTGAGCCATGGTCGCCTTGACGCAAGGCTCGCGGCATTGCTTGCTGCGCCATACATCAGAGCATTGCTATTTTCCTTGGTGCAAAGTCGATTGCTTAGACCGGTCAGTGGTGGTGGGTTCTCTTGTTTGCGTTCTTTTCTTCTCTTCTTTTTCAAACGGCATTATCATCTTCCTTGAAGCGCTGGTCCCCAAATGGCGTTCTTTTTAGACAAAGGAGGACCTAGTATGGGGCAACTTTTTAACAAACATGCCGGTTTAAGCAGTAGAAAATGGATCGGCACAAGTTGTGAAGAATGCCATCTTATCATCTCCCCCATTAACCAACTACACCTACGCAAAGGCTAAACTTTCAAAAGATGATACATCGATGGCGCCTGCCTCCACCCCATCCATCACATACCTCTCCCCCTGTGTCTATCATCTCCCCTTGTGTCTATCATCTTCCCCTCCCCCCAAAAACCCCCCAGCCACCCAACACCTCGCGTTCACCCCAGAGCATCCACTCATCGCCTCCATACTTGCCGAGACCTTCCCTCCTCCCCCGCTCCCCAAGCTCACCCCAGCGCATCAACAAATTACCATCCAACACGCCCCTTGCCCCCGTCCCAGCATCCCACCCGCCATCCCGCGCAAGCGGGTCCGCAGTGCGAAACGCCTTTGGGTTAAGTCCACACGCGCTATCCAGCGCGGAAGCGAGAAAAGCGCTAAGATTGGATAGCCGCCTGTAGCTATCCTCACTCAGGGGCGTGATGAGCGCCAGGGTACCGGACTGGCTTGTGTGCAGGATTTGGTGGAGGGGCTGGGGTGGCGGTGCGTCGGGTGCAGTGTTCTCAGAGGAGGAGGAGGGCATGGCGAGGGAGGATTGCAGGAGATGCATTGTTGCCGGGAAGTGGGAAGTGTGAAATGTTGATTTGTGGAGGAGTTTTGAACCGGCATCTGATTTGGGGTCTATGAAAAATGCTGTTAGCGAGGGGAGAAGAAGGAGAAGGGGAGGGGATTCTAGGGAAAGTAGACGTACTATCTGGGTCGAACTGCAGGACCTGGAGGTTCATATCTGCGTCTGCGACGATAATGTGGAGGTGGTTTTCAAACGGCAGGAAATCGACGGCCATGACTTCGAGGTCGTTTTTGGAGCGGCCGAAGAGGGACATTTTGTAGGGCTCTTCCTGTTTATCGTGTTAGTATTGCACCAGCTCAGCTTCCCCACAAAATGACTTACTGTGTATCCGGTGAACCAAACGCCGCGGAATGCATCGCCCATGGCCAACATCCCCGTACCTGGCAAAGACTTGAGCGTCGAGACGTAGCACTGCATATCCATGAACGCGACCGGTAACAGAGTACCATCCTCCTTGAGACCTCTCACCATGCACTTCTGCCCCTGCGCCATGATAAGAAAACCCTGTGTTCCGAGTTCAGAGATGGCGGACACCGCGCCCTTGACCTCATCCTTCACAATCAATTTCAACTTCCACTTCGTCTCGGGGTTCTCGGGCTCAGGGACGACGGTGATGACTTCAAAAATGCGGATACACCCCTTTGTAGCAAGATCCTCACCGTGGATTATTGATGTACCCACAGCGATGAGGTCTTTGCGCTGGTGGGAGTTTTCGCTGACTTCGAGGTTGAGCGTTTTGATGCAAAGGACTACTTCCTGCGGATCGAGAATATGCGTGTCGACGATTGTCCAGGATTTCTCGTCAAGCAGCTTGATGACGCCGCGCTCAACGGTAGGCCTGAAGGTGAAGTCTTCCTTGGGGAGGTCGTAGTGATATGTTTCTGTGGGATCAAGGGTATACTCTTCTGCTTGACCAGTTCCAACAATGTAGAGGCCGGAGGGGTGGTAGGCGAGAGCGTGGACTTCGGAGTCCATAGGCATGCGTCGGGTTGCCCAGCCGAGGTGGCCGTAGTGTGTTTGTGTCGGGAGCTGGGATATGCGGAGCGTGTCGGTAGAATCTAGGTATGCGAAGCCACGCTGGCAGCTTGAAGTGTGAAAGGATGTGAGACCTTTCACGGGCTTGCCGCTGAGGCCGATAACGCGTGGTGCGCTTGATGATTCTTTGAAGATGAAGGCTGGGGATGTGCCTCGCTGGAAGACAGTGCTGTAGCCGCAGATATTATCCAACGCGAGCAGGGTGCTCTCAAAACCAGGATCTTCAGAGCCTGTGTCTTCGATATATCTTGGTACATGTTGTTGGGAAAGCTTAGCCCAGCGCAGATTCTTAGTCCACAGGTCAGCAGGAGATCGGGAAGGGGAGTGGAAGGCTTTGTAGATGACGAGGTTATCGCTCGAGGTTCGGACCTGCAAAATTGTTAGGTATCGGAATAAATGTTTAACATCAGGAAGCTTACAATGAGATGTGGAGATTTTGTCGTTGCGTCACCCAGGTCGGCAGCCAGGATCTCTGTAATTGTCGCTTTCGCCGCGCTCCGCCTAGGAGCATAGTCCATCGTTAGCAAGGGCGGAAGGAAGCACAATGCTTCAGCAACATAGCAAGGCTTCTCCATCTCCGACATTGCGAAGACGTGAAGACCTCCTTCTGGTGTCAACAGAAACGCAAAGACCTCTGTAAAGAAAGTTGACTTGAACAGGCTTGCCGAGAGCCACTTCGTCGAGGATAGCCCGGTAGCTTCGACATCTTCCAGCTCCCCGTCACCAGTGGCTTTGAAGATCTTGACACTCGAGTCTTCTCGTAGGATGAGTAGGTATGGATCTGCGAAACTGGCGTTGATGATGTTGAGATCGTTTCCACTCTCCTCATCCTCCATTGTGAGGAGTTGTTCCATATTGAGTTCTGCCCGTTTGAATTAGCCCAAGACACCTGACTAACGGATTGAAACTCACCCGAGTCGTAGGTTCTAACTTCTGTCTTCATAACCTGAACAACCTTGGTCCCGGCCGCTAGGACACCCACGAACATGGTCGAACCTTCTTCTCGCTCGAAATCACCCTTGTCGGTTTCAGTGAGCTCGCTACCGTTAACTTCGTATACCACAGTGCTTTCGCTACCATGGTCGCTTCTCTTGGACACAACCAGATATTGGTCATAATCAACATCAGTAGCCATGTTAGCTTCGGTGTCTTGACCAAATGCAGCAGTAACGTCTCCTGGGGCCTGCTTCCTGGCGTGCACAGCCCAGACGCCATGCGCGGATGCAAGTTCTGTCGTAGCTAAACTAACAGGGTGGAGCTCACGATTTAGAGCTGTAATGGCCCCAGCCCCTCCTCGGCCTGTTGAGAGCATAACTTCGCCCTTGTTTAGAGATTCAGTGTCCTTGCCTGGGTGTAGGACGGCGTCTCGAATTGGTGCTATGCTTGGCAACACATCGTGTATTCTAAAAGTGTATGTGCCGGGCGCAGTAGGCTCCGATACAGCGGCCGTGATCTTCTTGACGGCCGGTGCTGTGTCGTTGTAGAGGTCGTCGTCCATGTCGTCGAGATCTTCCTCGTCTGACATATCTTCGTCCCCGTCAAGGCCAACGTTCGATTGCTTTCGTCGTAGCTGGCTCGACGTGCTAGTCCAGCCAAGCATTACGGATTCCCCGTCTTCGCTTCCAATGAACAGCCGTCCCCGCCCAAAGTTGCTGGTACACGAAGCGCCGGCTTTAATAAGATGGCCACCCTGATCCGCAGCAACAGTATGGATAGTAATGCCAGAGACAGTACGGCCGTCCAGTGTGAAGGTGAGAATGACGATACGTCCACTGTTGAGCACGATGAGAAGGTCGCCAGTATCTTGAGACAGAAGCTCAACACTGCATCCCTCGAGGTGCAGAGCCAGGTCTGACTGGTCACTGAGCGGGAATGATGTGCACACCTTTGCGAACTCGTTGACAGCGACACCATTGGTCTTCCCTCCCTGGTCTACATGTATGATCTCATTCCCTCCTACCAGCAGTGCGCCTCCAATTGGCGACGGCAGCGGCACTACCCTCGTGATGTCGTACGGCAGTCCCGAGACTGATAGCAGTGGCGTGGAGGCCTTTTGTTCGAGATCGAGGGTGAAGACAGAGTAGGTGAGGATGTCTTTGCGGTGGGCGAGCAGTGACGGGGCGGTGGCCTGTGAGGCAGCGACGACGCCAAACGTGGGCTCGCGGTATTCGTGCAGAAAGGCGAGGTGGACGGGGTGGGTCAGGGCGGGGTCGAGGTTCGTGAGGGGCAGCACGAAGGAGGAGGACGAGTAGGGTGTATTGTGCTCGCCGCTGGTCCCATTCGCCTGCTCGGCCTTGCTCTCCTTGGGGGCATCGACATCCGAGTCATAGTCATCTTCGACGAGATCACGTTGGCGAAAGGGCAGAATGGCGAGATTGTGCAGGCCAAACTTCAGGGCGGCACACCTGCTGCTGGGGTCTGCCGTCAAGAAGTTGTGCGTGTCTTTGAGATCAGCGGACCAAGGTGCAATGCCTGGCAAGTCTGGGGTCTCATAGTAGTGTATTGATATTGTATCGAGCGTGTACGTCTCGGGATCCCACTCCACCAAGCTGAGCTTCGCATCCCGAAACGCCACTAGCAGCGCCTCACCCCGTGACTTTGTGTTGAGCGCCTTGACGCGCGCAAGCGATATGACGGTGCCAGCGAGAGGAAATTCGCCGACCAGCACCAGCTTGGCCGTGCTCTCAGTGCGCTGGAAGGGCACGTCGGCGGCCTCTGTGTCCAGGTTTGCGGCCGCGTTATCTGTCTCATTGCCTCCGCCGGGTGTGACTTCGGTGGTGGTCGACTTGACCTCGAAGATGTGCAGCAGCGAGTTCTTTGCGACGACGAGATTATTCGCCCTAGAACTCAAGAAAGGGAGGTTGATGGCGTGACTGACGGCCGTCGGCGGGGCGATTTCTGTGTAGCACTGCATTGGGATAGTAGAGAGTCTGCGCGACACCTCTCATGGTAGGATGGGTGTGTTTGGTGTTGATGGCGCTCAAAGAGCTCTATGCGCCTAGGGTGGGTGCTAGCGTGCAGGAGCTCTGGCCCGTCCGCATGGCGATCCTCGCTTGCAGGGCTGGCGGACGTCATCCTACCGCTGTCCGCTATCCCTTCCATCACCAAACCGGCTGCTCTGGCCCTCCTCCCCACCCCCTCTGCATCATCCGGGGTATAGAAGAGTGACGTATTTTGCACTCCATATCACCATCCAGAGCATTCACAATTGACACCCACAGACCTTCATCACCATGGCGCTCATACAAACCAGCCTCATCTGGGTCGCCTACGCCGTCGCAGTCGGCATCCTCTTCCTCATCGCCTCCACCTTCGTCTACGTCTACCAGAAGCCGCGCGACCGTGCCGCAGCCGTCACCATCGTCTGCATCTTCACGACACTCGCCCTCCTCGCCACGGTGCTGCTGATCCCTGTCGACGTCGCTCTCGTCTCGTCAACATCGAAATCGAGCCTCGGCCGCAAGAAGGATTGGGCCACACCCGAGAAGGTCGACAGCATCGTCTACACGCTACGCATTGTGTACTACTCGCTCTACTCGCTCGATGCGGTGCTGTGTCTGCTCGTCATCCCCTTCACCTACTTCTGGTACGAGGAATACGACGAGGACGCGGCCGAGCAGGGCGAGCAGACGGCCGGCCAGCGCATTGGCGGTGCTCTCAAGTGGACGCTCGGATTCCTTATCTTTGTCGTGGCCATCTTCCTCGTCGGCTTCTTCGTGCCCTTCGCGAAGCAGGCCAAGGACGACAAGCGCCTGGATCTGGACTACTTCAAGCATCTGCTGGCAGAGAACCGTAAGCACCCATACCCTCGTAAAGGCCTAGTACTAACTACGATAGATGGCGAGCGCGCCCTCTCCTTCAGTCTCGGCCTCCTCATTACTGTCGGGACTGTCCTCTTCGTCCTCTACACCGGCGCTGGAATGGCGCTCCTCCCCGTCGCCATGATCAAGTCTGCGCCGTCCGTCTCGGCCCCTACCCTGGCCGCCAACACGGCTTCCCAGCTTGAGTCCAACCGTGAGCGCCAGAGACAGCTCGAGGGCCGCAATGAGGGCCGCGACGGCGGGCTGGATAGCAGGGACCGGCGCGAGCTTGAGGCTCTTGTCCGCGAAGAGCGCACTCTCATCCGCCGCGAGCGCCTGGCTGCCGAGTCCAGCGGCGAGGACCGCCATTGGATCGTCAAGGCCTGGATCAAGATCGAAGCCTTCTTCCGCCCGCTCAAGCTCATCGGCGGACTCATCCTCATGCTCTTCGCCCTCGTCATCTTCACCAGTATGCTCATCACCGGCATTGACAAGGCCAAGAACTCCATCTGCGGCGCCCACTGCGGTTACATCCTCGGCCACATCAACATCTTCCAGCCGCTGAACTGGATTCTTGTCAAGTCGGCCAAGGTCTTCCCCATCGACTACGTTCTTTTCCTGCTCCTCGTCCTCTTCTTCTTCTCCGCGTCTGTTGTCGGTATCGCCACGGCTGGCATCCGCTTCCTCTGGATCACCATCTTCAAGATTCGCAAAGGCCAGACTTCCCCTCAAGCCCTCCTCATGGCTACGGTACTCCTCACGCTCATCACCCTTGCTATCAACTACTCAGTCGCCATGGTCGTCGCACCTCAATACGCTACCTGGGGCCCGCAAACCTACTGCGATATGAATACCAACTCTCTAGACGAACAGCCAGACTGTTCAGAGCACAAGGACCTCATCAAGTCGTGCTCTGAACTCGCTACCAACCCTGCTGCCCAGCAAGTCTGCACGCCGTCTGTGCTCAGCACATTTATCAACCGCGTTACTATCAACTTCCCCTTCTTCGGCGTTGTGCTCTTCTGGGCTCAGTTCGCTTTCTTGGCTGTCTACCTCGTCGTATTTGTGACCACTCTGTTCAAGGCGCCGACGCTCGATGAGGAACAGGTTGACCGTGACCTGGAGGAAGACGAGGACGAGGGTCTTTTGGCTAGCACGGGACGCAGGTTTGGCGCCGCGTGGAGCGACGTCACGGGCCACGCTGGCAAGCCTGTTGGCTATGGGGCTACCGAGTCGCGTGATTGAGGAATGGGTAGGCTTCTTTCTGTCTGTCTAAAGCAGCGTTCGAGTCCTAATGATTGGATTGTAAATTGATGGAACTGGCGGGTTTGGATGCAAAACCCGGGGCTGAGGTCAGGTCACATTGGACCGATATATATAGTGTATGATGTTCTGCATTCCGTCTTCTTTTGCAGAGTTTTTTCTTTTTTTCAGCTGTGCATTTGGTATTGTATGTTTTTTAAGGAGGCGTTTTAACGTGTTTGTGCCTAGTTGGGAATTTATTCATGTTGCATTTGCAGTTGTATACCCATATGCAGTTTGCGGTGGGAAGATGACTTTGATGTGATGACTTTGTTAAGCTATGATATCCGGGTCTGCTGGGGCCGTCGTTCCGTGTGAGGCCCACCCGCATAAGCGCCTGGCTGGCTGTTTGGCAATCGTCATGTCAAATGCCAAAAGACAGGTTGATTTTCTTCCTCAAGCAACACCAAAAGCTTGGTGAAAGACTCGATGAAAAAAATGTTCCTCTCAAATGACATAACCATGAGGGTCTGGGCTGGGGAGTGACCGTGGACAGAACAAGTCCACCTCGCAGTATGACACCCGGCCTTATTGCAGCCAGAGAAGAGCTGAAGGTGGCGGTGGCGACACATCGTACCATTGATGGAGGGAGGGAAGGAGAAAGAGTAAAGCTCGTGAGAGCTTTCGGAAGTCGTCAAAGTGGTATTGCAATAGAGTAACGGCAGTATGATAGAGGGAGGCAGACAAGAAGTTGAGCGTCGGGTGTTCAGAACAAGGGGAGAGATGAAGTGAGCGGGGTCTATATAGGCAGCAAGGCGGACAGGCTCGGGGCCATGCCGCTAATGGTGCCGCTCACGTGCCTCCTTCACGGTGAGGAGGCGGGACCTACGTATGGCCTTTGCCACTTTGGTCGCAGCGAGAGATAGTATTGGGCCAGTCGGAAGCACGCAGAGGATATGACGATTTGCAGACGCGATATGGAGGGGACGGTGGCGGTGTGCTAGCAGAGACACACATTTCACAGTCAAAGGGCCACACAGTCCAATCAATGAGATGACCCCGCCTTAAGAGTTCCTCTTTAGCCTTGATACACCCATATCTTGGCACTCTCACGACAATCGTGACTCCACTCCACTACCATCAAATCCTCTGATGGTCGTAATGTCGCCCACTCTCGCGACTCTCGGAATGTACACTGGGTGGTATCAGAATAAGACAAGCAGCGAACGCGTTATCATCACGATCGATGACATCTTCGTCCGCGTCGGCTACCTCAACACCCCCACTGGCTCCATTGAAAAGAGCTTCGTCCTGGCGCTCAACGGCCCCGCGTTCAGGGTCGGAGGTGACACTAAGGAGGGTACATCCAAGATTGCGGAGCTTCAGGCGATTGGGAACTTACAACCTGGCGACGATATGGTAGTCTTCGATATCAAGAGCGGAGAGATCGATGGCTTGGAGCTAGGCTCGCTATCGTAGAGCGAGTGGTCATTGAGAGGGGATAGCGTTGCGAGGATAGCCTGGGTATGCCTTTGGAGCTCTGCATGCGTGGCTTGGAGATGCTGAAGTTAGCTTGGGTAGACTTTCGCAGTGTCGATAGACCTTTTGGACATGTTGAAGATAGCCACCCTGTAGTGAACGAGCACAGATTAACTTGTCTACACGATTAATACACAGTCGAGTTGTGATCCATTAAATTAGCCAGTCCGGTCCTTTTTATTCCTCATGCCCACCATGACGTGAAGATCACTTCAGGGCAATGATACGCAACAACGGTCTTCCAATTTTCCAAGTTCTTCTGGGCCAAGACATGCGAGAAAGGCAGAGCACCCCAACAGACATACAAGGACTCCATGGTATCAACGACAACATGCAGGCGCTGCAAGTTAGGCAGGCGATTAAGTACCCTGAATTCTTTCGAAAGACCTCTGGACAAAGACTCCTGCGCGGCCCACATTGTCCCGGCCTGGTATGTAATCAGCTCTATTAAGTGTATGGAACGCATCTGAGCTGGAGACCTCTGCCTCAGGAAGGGGTCGAGACTGTTTTCGATGTCTCGGAAGGAGAAGGTGTTTATGGTATAGGGGAGAAGTGCGGTTTCGAAGTGAATCTGGCGACAGACGTAGAGCAGGCTGAAAATGTGCTCTTCGCCCTTGGTATCCAGTCGTGCTTGGCGCGTTTGGATGGTGTCTTTGAACTTGTAGGTTCGGCCGCCTAAGACAAGCTCATAAATCCTGTTCCTGAGCTCGGCGGGTAGTCTTAGCAGGAGATTGTTGCGTTGGCAGTCAGGCGTCGGGCTAGAGGGTATGGTCAGTTTCTGGGGATGGAGTATTTCCCCGGCTAGGCTGAATCTTACACCCACAAAGCCTTTAAACCCTTGATACCCAGAGCTGGCTTTCTCAGTACTGTACGGACATTCTGAGAGAACCTCTTCGCAGGCGGCTCAATGACACCGTCGTCGTCCGTTGGCGGCAGTGACCTTGCACGCTTCAGCGACGGTCGTGTTACTTCCTGACCTTCCATTTTGCAGATGTTGTACACGGATACTGGTGCGCAGAATCGGTTGATAAAGTGTTGGAGTAGTTTAAGAAAACCCGTCTTTAACAGAAAGAAAGCTGCAAGGAGAGATCGGGGGTGTTGAGGGGTTAGGGCGAGGCTGGAGATTATTCGAATGCCTGGTGGTTGCAAGTGTCACGACGCGCGAAACCACGTGATGTTCTAGACCCCCCCGGCCGTAGACGCCTGTTTGACTGAGGTTGAAGCTCTGTACCGCTCGCGTCTTCAAGGCTAGGACGGTGGGAACAGCAGCCGTTGCATCCGTCCACGATGCGACTCTGGTGTCCCTTCACTCGGGGATGACGTGACACCTTCCGGTTTGCCGAGGTGCTGACAGGGATG
This sequence comes from Clathrospora elynae, assembly GCA_010015635.1. Classification (NCBI taxonomy): domain Eukaryota; kingdom Fungi; phylum Ascomycota; class Dothideomycetes; order Pleosporales; family Diademaceae; genus Clathrospora; species Clathrospora elynae. The sequence continues at coordinate 407,744 of ML976004.1, forward strand.
GCTGATGTGGTCGGCTAGCCCCAACGTGCCGCTGTCAACGCTCCCCGCGCATCCGGATGACTGCTTGTCCAATGCAGCGCTACCTAATTCATATGTCCAGCAAAGCAGCATGGTTGACGCCCAAGATGTCGCGACGGTGAAGTCGGACAGTTCAGGGTCCCCAGAGCAAGAACAGGCCGCGCAGATGATCCAGCGCAACTATCGCGGCTACAGAGAGCGCCGCCAGCTCCAGGGCATGGGCTTAGATGCCAGTACACGCTGGGCAGAGGTCTGAGGCTTTCGTACCGTGCAGGAAGGATCATAATGTACTGACAATATTAGGCTATTCGCGACGGTTAGCAGCTCTACAAGACTATCTACTGTGCCCAGGCTAACTCCTCAAGCCAAATGGCGCAATGCAACCCGACCGAAGCCACGCGCAGAACAGTCTGCGTTGCGTGAGAATCTTACTACCCCCGAACAGCGCGAGCGAGCGAACTCGATAGCTGCACGCCAGAACTGGAAGCGAGTGGGCGAGATCGCACGGCGAGCGGGCGCTGACGACCCATATGGTGCCTCCCAATCGGATGACGACGATGCCCCGGAGGACAGGACGGAGCACCGGAGAAAGCAGAATGAAGCCAAATCTGAGCGAGAAAAGACGGCCAAGATGATGGACTTGCAGTACTTCCTCGAGATGGTCGACCAGAAGCATCGGTACGGCAGCAATCTCCGGGCATATCACAGCGTATGGAAGAAAGCCGAAACCCACGAGAACTTTTTCTACTGGCTCGACAACGGAGAAGGGAAGCACTATGAACATCCCACCGTGTCGCGAGAGAGACTCGACAAAGAGCGGGTGCGCTATCTCTCGCGAGAGGAGCGCCTGAACTACCTGGCCACCATCGACGACGAAGGGCGGCTGTGCTGGGCAAAGAACGGCAACCGGATATGCACGACCATGGAGTACAAGGACAGCGTCAATGGCATAGTTCCGGTGGACGACAGCACTCCCGCCTACGGTCCAGATGGCAAACTTCACAGTGGACAAAGCAAGACCATGAGGAGAAGCTCAATGATTTCATTGAGCTCGAGTTCGTCCGTGTCTCAAGGCGATGGGGAGGCAGAGCACTACGTTAACAACGACCTCGAAAAAGCAAAGGGCATATCAAAGCTCAAACACGTATCCGCTGCGACCATCCTCAACCACTTGCTGCGGAGCTCAGTGAAGCCCAACTCTTGGATATTCGTGAGTGACAATGTCTCCCTCACACCCGCCATGCTCACCTAGACAGGTCGCCGACACATCCTTCCGCCTTTACGTTGGTATCAAGCAGTCGGGTGCTTTCCAACATAGCTCATTCCTCCACGGCGCACGTATATCCGCTGCCGGCCTTATTAAGATAAAGGACGGCCAATTGCGCCGCCTCTCCCCACTGTCCGGCCACTATCGTCCGCCCACGAAGAACTTCCGCGCATTCGTACACTCGATGAAAGAGAACGGCGTTGACATGTCGCGCGTCTCCATCTCAAGATCCTACGCCGTCCTCGTTGGCCTTGAAGCCTACGTCAAAACACGTAGGAAGTTCAAGCACGGCGTCGTCCACGTCAAGGAGGCTGAAACAAAAGTCATGCACCCTGAAGAGCACGCTCGACTCATCGAAGAGCAAAAGGATAAGAGCCAAAGCGCGGAGAAGGAGAGACAGCTACTGGCGCAGAAAGCAACGAAGCAAGCAGCGGAGAAGAAGGAAAAGAGCCTGGGCCGACGCATATGGAAGAGAATCAGTCGCGGCGGAGGCGAGAAAGACGACCTGACACCGAAGGAGCGGGAAGAAGCCAAAGAGCAGAAGAGAAAGAAGTGGTTGAGCAAGTCGGGACAAGACATCGAAAACGGGACTGCGCCCGAGGGGAAGCGGGACACGGTGGTCGACATAGAGGGCGCCCCTATGCCATGAGCGGGCTGCGAATTACGGTGGTTCCTGCCATTTCCCCATACATTCCTATCCTATAGTTTCTGCGCGCTTAAGATATCCATCCTCTGCATCGACGATTGGTTCCCCAGTGATGGCAAACTTGAACACGGAATTGCCATGGCTAGACGCGAGGTGGCACGCGTGTCATTGCATGATCATCACTCGCTAGGGAAGTGTCTATCGAATCCAGGAACCGGAAAACAGGTAGCCTCCCCCCGACACACCCGTCTCGCCTCGCCGCGCTGCGCTGACCCGCCTGATGTCATATGTGGCGTCACGGCACCAGCGGACCCACAAAGCCAACTTTTTTTTGGAAGTAGGAAGAGGACAGTTGGAGGTTTGCACTGGTGTGTCTTTATTGGCGAGGGTTAGGAACAAATGCATTCGTAATGGAAAATAGGGGAAACTATTTGTGCGTTTCAAGTGAATTGCCTGTGTAGCTATGGCCCAGGAACAAGATTACAGTGTGCAACAAGGTGGCTTTCTCGTACACTGAAGGATATAACCTGCTAATTTGCCGAAGAGCATACATGCATATTACCGCGACATGTGCATTTGTGCAGCGCTAAGTTCCATGGTACAGCGTCTCGTGCTGCTGCAGCAGCAACATGGCACTTGCGTGGTGCCGCTTGCAGTATGTTGTAAACGGTCAAACGTCCCGAGGCCCGCAGTGCGATCGACCCCCCGCATGTGGGTACCGCGCATCATCGAGCATCACGAAATTGCGAGGTGGCTCATGTCAACGCAGGAACTTCCGTTGTTAATGCCGTTCGGCTACCGAAATTTGTGCCCGTTCCTGATCAGCAGCTACGCCGGCTAATAAAGCTACATGGGATAGTCGCGGCTGTTAAGGCTCGTTCAAGGTACTCATCACGATGGTGGTACCGAGTGTCTTGGGCCATGCGGCGATCAGCGCCGTCGGGAAGCTATGGCCACGCTAGAAGCGAGCGACGTCATCGGTCTCCAACATCACCCCGTCTTCTCATCCTGCTTGGACAGACACACGGCACGAGTTGCAACCTTTCGGCAGGAGGCGTGGCGATATTATCACCGTCAGGGATGTCGCTTCGTGATTGACACATTCTGTGGAGATGGCAGCCACTTCACTGTCGATCAGGCCTGGACTGCTTATTCGCGTTTCACCAGCCTGCACTGCGATAAAATGGTCTCACTGGAGAGCTGCGGGCAGTCGTCGAACTCGAGATGAGTGTCAACATTCTTTTGCTGCCAGACTAGACGACTATCTCCAATCTACATGCATTACTAACGACGTCCAGTTCTAAGAGCACCGCGCAAGCCATCGGACTAAGCAGTTTCAGCTCCACTTCCTACAGGATACCAAACTCATCAGCAGTTCGACTCAAAACTTGGCAGCATCCCGCTCACTCCGCGGTCATCGACGATTCGCTCTCATCCCAGCTCCAGCCACAATTCGAAACCCCGGTAAACAGCAGCTATCCGCTCGTCTCACCATCTTTCCCCCCAGATGGAGCTACGCCCCACTGCATTGCGTCACAACTTATCTGGTTCGTGATCTTGCTGTACACAAGCATGCCAAAGCAAGTTTACTGCACCCATTCCACCTATGAGCAACCGTGGCGCGAGCTCCCCCTGTTCCTTAGCATTGGCATTCCGACGTCATTCCTACTCGGATGCTCGATTAATCGTACCTAGCTCTAATAAATTCCTGTTCAACCAACTTGATCCAAAATCTGCCTCCTCTCCCTACAAAGACGAGCCATTCGTCAATTAATACATGACAGACAATTCTTCCCCCAACCAATCCTCCCACAACTACTCCTATTACTCGTTTCCCCCAACACCTAATAGAAATTCTCCACGATCCACACGATCACAGTCTATGTCAAGTAATAAGTCATCGTCTAATAACCGTTCTTCTTACACGCGTTACGAATCATCGTCGAACAACTCCAACCCTACTTCCTACTCACATTACTTCTCTTCACAGGGCTCTGACCCTTCTTCCCACACGCATTACGATACATCCCACAACATATCGAACGCGTTCAACAGTATGCCTTCCCCAGCAGCAGGAAAGGGTGACACCCCCCGCACCCCAACCAAGCTCGGACGGAAGCCACAATCATCTGCGCCGAAGCTGAACAAGCCATCAAGCAAGCCGGAGGACGCCCCCACCTCCGACGCGCCTGAGCAAGCAAAGGATGTGAAGAAGCAAGGAGAGGAGAAGGCGGAAGACACCCAGGAGCAAGTGGAAGACACTGCCAAGGACCCCAAGAAGAAGGCAGAGGACACCGCCGAAGACACCACTGGCAAGGTTTCACAAGCTGGCGACGAGCTAGAGCAAGCTGAGCCGAAGCCAATCGATGACGACAACGACGCTGACGAGGAGGCCGACGAGACGGCTGACGAGACCGAGGATGACGCTACACAGAAGGCTGGAGACGACGCCGAGGACACAGCCGAAGACACCGCTGACAACACTGAAGACGATGCGACAGACACCGCCAGCAAGGCCGCGGATACCGGCAAGCAGGCAGGTGGAGGCGCATTGAGCGGTGCTCGCGGTCTCGCTGGCCGAGCATCGAATCTCGCTGGCAAAGCTAAGCAGGATCCGCAAGGGGCTGCAAAGGAAGCCGGCGAAGATGTTCAAGAGGGTGCCGAAGACACAGCAGAGTCAGCCAAGGACACTGCTGAGGACACTGCAGAAGGTGCCCAGGACACGGCTGATTCTGCAAAGGGCACTGCCGAGGATGCTACCAATGACGTCAAGGACAGCGCGGAAGACACAGCTGAAGGTGCGAAAGACACCGCTGAGGATGCGACAGAGGACGCTGAGGGTGCCACTGAAGATGCGCAAGGCAAGGCCAAGGATGCGACCGAGGACGCTGAGGGTGCCACTGAAGATGCGCAAGGCAAGGCCAAGGATGCGACCGAGGACGCCGAGGGTGCGACTGAGGATGCGCAAGACAAGGCCAAGGATGCGACCGACGGTGCTCAAGACAAGACCGGCGATGCAACCGATGCAGCGAAGGATACTGCAGAGGACGGCGCCGACCAAGCGAAGGAATCGGCTGAAGACGCCACTCCCGACCTCAGCGTCATCAAGGGCCTCGAGGTGGACGAGGAGGGTCTTGTCAAAGACAAGGACGGCAAGACACTCGGACATCTTGTTGAGGGTGACGCCGAGGACCTCGCCGGCTACCCCATCGGCGACAACGGAGAGATCCTCGATGATGATGGTGATCTCGTCGGTCGCTGCGAGCTTACCCCTGAGGCCGCTGAGGAGCAGCTCAAGGGAGGCGATGATGAGGACAGCCCGAAAATGCCCGACATCAGCATTTTGAAGGGTCTTACCGCCGACCGATCTGGTCAAATACTCAACGAAGACGGTGACTTCATTGGTCACCTTGTTGACGGTGATCCATCTAAGATCCAGGGCAAGGAGTTCAACGAGAACGGCGAGATTCTAGATGATGATGGCAACGTTATCGCCAAAGCGGAGCTTTCTCCCGAAGCCGCCGACCTCCCTAAGTACCAGGAAGAGGGCGAGGACGAGGAAGACGATGCTGCCGAGGATGTTGCCGACCAGGCTGAAGACGCTACGGACGACATCAAGGACACCACTAAAGACGCCAAGGACGATGTCGAGGAGAAGGGCGCCGACGTCGAAGATGAGCTGCCTGGTGTCGAAGCCCTCGAGGGCATGGAGATCAACACCCAAGGCGAGATTCTTAATGATGACGGTGATGTCGTCGGCAATGTTGCTGATGGCGACCTCGAGAACATCGAAGACGTCAAGGGTCTTACTGTCAACGATAAGGGCGAGGTCGTCGACTCCGAAGGCAACGTGCTCGGCCAGGTCGAGCTCGCTGAAGGTGCCGCTGATAAGCTCAAGGAGTCAGCCGCCGGTGCTCTCGACGTCAGAATCTTGGACGGCATGAAGGTCAACAAGAAGGGCAAGGTCCTTGATTCTGAAGGCGAGGAAATTGGTGAGCTGAAAGAGGGTGAGCTTGACCAATGCGCCGGCAAGAAGGTCAACGACAAGGGCGAAGTTCTTGATAAGGACGGTAACGTCATCGGCAAGGTCGATGTTGTCGCCGGTGAGGCTGCCTTTGACGCCATCAAGGAACTTAAGGAGCGCCTTGGTGAGACCGAAGAGGGTGAAGCCGAGGAGGCCGAGGCTGATGGCGAAGGAGATGATGCCGAGCCTGAGATGAAAGAAGTCACTCCCGAGATCGACGAGCTCCAGGGCTTCAAGGTCAACAAGAAGGGCCAGGTTCTCAACGAAGATGGCGAGCCTATCGGCGAGCTCACCGAAGGCGATGCTGCCAAGTGTGCCGGCAACAAGATCAATGACAAGGGCGAGGTTATTGATAAGGACGGCAATGTCCTTGGCAAGGTCAAGGCTCTGCCTCAGATGGTCGAGGACACGGAGGATGCGGAGCCTGAAGTCGAGGAGGTTGAGGTTACCCCTGAGATCGACGAGCTCGAGGGCCTCAAAGTCAATAAGAAAGGCCAGGTTCTCAACGAAGATGGCGAGCCCATCGGAGAGCTCACCGAGGGTGATGCCTCCGAGTGTGCTGGCAAAAAGATCAACGAGAAGGGAGAGGTGCTTGACAAGGATGGTAACGTCATTGGCAAGGTCAAGACCCTCCCCAAGATGATCGAGCAGAAGGTCGGCGAGGCCGAGGATGCTGCTGAAAATGCTGAGGACGCTGCCGAAGATGCCCAAGACGCCGCTGAAAATGCCGAGGGTGCTGCTGAGGATGGTGAGCAGGAGCTTGACGAAGACGGCCGTCCTCCCCTCTCCATTCTAGACGGCCTCAATGTCAACAAGTCTGGCAAGCTCATCGATTCCAACGGCAACATCGTGGGTGAGCTCACCGAGGGAGATGCAAAGAAGCTTTCCAAGGCTGGTATCACCTGCGATGCTGAGGGCCAGTTCTGGGACAACAAGGGCAAGGTTATTGGCCGTGCCCAGACCATCCCTCAGGAGGAAGGTGAGGAAGAATCGCCTTTCGCCGGTCTTGAGGGACTGGTTGTTGTCAAGGACGGCTTTGTCGAAGATGACAAAGGCAACCGCGTCGGCCAAGTTGTCGAGGGTGACGCCAAGAAGCTCGTTGGCCGCTCTGTGGATGAGGACGGTGATATCCTTGATAAGAAGGGATCAGTCGTCGGCCACGCTGAGCGCTACGAGGAGCCTGAGGAGGAAGCTGCCGCCGAGGAGGAACCTGAGGATCTCTCTATCCTTGCTGGCAGGACAGTCAACAAGCAGGGCAACGTCATCGGCGATGAGGCGGTGCCCATCGCCCGTCTCGTCGAAGGCAACCCCAAGGAACTTTCCGGCAGGAAGATCGATGAGAACGGCCTATTATTCAACGACACCGGCAAGCAGATCGGGCGCTGCGAGCTCATCCCCGAGAACGAGCGTGAGTCGAAGCCCGAGGGCATCTTCGCTGGTCTTGAGGGCCTCCGTGTCATTCAAGGTGGTATGGTGGCTGACGAGGATGACAACACTGTTGGTCAAATCGTCGAAGGCAACCCCAAGCGCCTTGTTGGCATGGCTGTGGATGAGGATGGTGACATTCTCGACAAGTATGGCAACGTCAAGGGCCATGCTGAACCGCTCGAGGATGAGCCCGAGGAGGAGGCGCCGGATCTATCCATGCTTGAAGGCCTCACCCTGAACAAGCAGGGTTACCTCGTCAACACTGAGGGTATTCCTGTGGGTAAGCTCGTTGAGGGCAACCTGAACGAGCTTGCTGGTCGCAAGTCTGACGGCGATGGTCTGATTCACAGTGACACCGGCAAGGTTGTCGGTCGCTGCGATATCATTCCTCCTAATGAGCGCCCTGAAAGAAAGGAGGGTCCATTCGCTGGCTACGAGGGCCTCCGTGTCGTGAAGGATGGCTTTGTCGACGATAACGACGGCAATCGCGTTGGTCAGCTCACCGAAGGCGATCCGAAGAGACTCGTCGGGCACCAGGTCGACGAAGACGGTGACATCATCGACAAGTATGGCAACGTCAAGGGCCATGCTGAACCGCTCGAGGATGAGCCCGAGGAGGAGGCGCCGGATCTATCCATGCTTGAAGGCCTCACCCTGAACAAGCAGGGTTACCTCGTCAACGGCGAGGGTATTCCTGTGGGTAAGCTCGTTGAGGGCAACCTGAACGAGCTTGCTGGTCGCAAGTCTGATGGCGAGGGTCTGATTCATGGTGACACAGGCAAGGTTGTCGGTCGCTGCGATATCATTCCTCCTAATGAGCGCCCTGAAAGAAAGGAGGGTCCATTCGCCGGCTACGAGGGCCTCCGCGTCGTAAAGGATGGTTTTGTCGACGATAACGACGGCAACCGCGTTGGTCAGCTCACCGAAGGCGATCCGAAGAGACTCGTCGGGCACCAGGTCGACGAAGACGGTGATATCATCGACAAGTACGGCAATGTCAAGGGCCATGCCGAGCCATGGTCTGAGGAAGATGAAGAGGAGGTTGACCTCAGCGCCCTTGCTGGCTGCACTGTCAACAAGGCCGGCAATGTTGTCGACTCCAGCGGCACCGTCCTCGGTCGTATCTCTGAGGGCGACCCAGCCACCCTGGCCGGCAAGAAGGTTGACGGCAAGGGACAGATCTGGGACAACGAAGGCAACGTCATTGGTAAGGCTGAACTTTCTCACGGCCAGTCTTCCGGACCCGAGGGACCTTTCGCTGGCTTTGATCAGGCTACTGTCGTCAAGGACGGTACTGTTCAGACTCCTGATGGCTCCATCATCGGTCGCGTCACTGAGGGCGACATCAAGAAGCTTGTTGGTCACAAGGTCGACGAGGATGGCGACATCAACGACAAAAACGGTAACGTCATCGGTAAGGCCGAGCGCTGGGAGCCTGAGGAGAAGGAGCGCCGCGTCAACCCCATGTCTGGCATGCGTGTCAACAAGGAGGGTGAGGTCCGCGATGAGAACGGTGATATCCTTGGTCGCCTCACTGCTGGTGACCTTGGTCACTGCGCTGGCCTTGAGATCGACGACAACGGCTACGTCATCGACAATGACGGCAACAAGGTCGGAGAGGTCACTCTCTTGCAGAACATTCAGGAGGAGGAGGAGGAGATCCCTGAGGATGAAACCGAAGAGGAGAAGCAGAGGCGCGAGGACTCTGAGCTCGCCAAGAAGATGTCGGCCATTTGCGAGGACACCCTTCAGCGTGTTCAGCCCGTGATGAAGCAGATCACTGAGGTATGTCAAGCTCTTCACTTTTCATGCTCTTTGAGAATGAGAACTAATAATCTCGCAGTACATCGAACAAGCCGACCGCACACCCCGCGACGAGCTCGACGAAGAAGAACTTGTCAACAACGTCAAGCCTCTCATCGAAGAAGGCTCCCGCATCCTCAACGAGTGCAACGGCTCGCTCCGTGGTCTCGATCCCGACGGCCGCATCGCCGCGCAGGCAAAGGGCCGCCAACAGACGGGCGAAGCCTCACCCGAGGAATACAAGCTCGCCGACAACCTCAAGGAACTCACTTCCTCGGTCGTCACCACCATCGACAATGCCAAGAAGAAGATTTCCGACATGCCCCACGCCAAGAAAAAGCTCAACCCCCTTTGGGGCTTGCTCACTGAGCCCCTCTTCCAGATCATCGCTGCCGTTGGTCTGCTGTTGACGGGTGTGCTCAACCTTGTTGGCAAGCTGCTCAACGGGCTGGGACTTGGTGGTCTTGTAAATGGGCTGCTGGGTGGACTGGGCATCAACAAGCTGCTTGGTGGGTTGGGGCTCGGTGGTGTTACTGATATGCTAGGTGGCGGTAAGAAGGGTGAGAAGAAGAAGGGTGGAGGTGGGCCCCTGAGCATGGTTGGCGGCCTCTTGGGCAAGAAGTAGATGTCCTCTCACACATCAGTTGGGGATGGGGGTATCTGGTTTGTGGCCCGATGACTGAATGATGGGTTAATGTCTATTTCTCATATTTCGGTCTACGAAACTTGTTTTTTTAACGCATGTTGTAAAATCATGGCGCTGGGTTTTCATCGGCCATCTTTCCTTGGGCCGCAAAAAAAAAAGAGCTGGAAGATCGGGGGGTCTGAAGGTTTTTTTTTCCTTGTTTCTCTGGAGCGGGTTGATGTTGCTCAGCGTTTGACGATGGGATAGGAAGGGAAAAGATCAGATTATTTTTATCGCAAGCGTTTTGGTTTTTAATCTCATGCCGCGGTCTCTTCTTTTCACTTGTGGAGAGAGTCGTGTGAGCATCTTTGGCTAGGCTAGCCGGGTTTTCCTTTGTTCGCACATTGGTCGCATTCTGCTTTTGCGATTGAGAGAGACTTCTTGATATTGTTGTATGATTATGTAGGGTAGGGCAGAGTAGTTGTAATGATTATTTCTGCACTTCAATGTTTCGTCTCTATGTGTGCTTCGCGGGTTCGCCGTGATTTGTTATCGTGTTGATGTCATGAGTTTGATGTTGAGACCCTCAAGTTGCTCAAGACCTTCAACCATAAACCCACAATGCGCTTCTTCGTATTTTAAACTCACGCCCGCTCAACGACAGGCGGTGCGTACGCTGGAGCAGGCTACCAGGCGCCCAGAGTGTATGGTGACTGGACGGTCTACCTTTGAAAAACGGGACTTTGGCTTCATGTCGCTCTTGCCCGGGACTGCGACGCATTGATATTGTGGTAGCAGAGCGAGCGGATGTTGATGCTATTCACGAGAGATTTCCGCGCTGCAAAGACGCGCTGCCAAGGATTCTGCATGAGTGGAATTCGGATAGGGAGAGTGATGAAGGCGGAGGGGCAGGGGTTGGAGAGTGCTGTGAAGATTGAGAGTGCTGAAGAGGTGGATAAGCGGAACTAACATATGACAGGGCGGAAGCGAACTAGAAGAACCCCCCGCTCCTCGCTATCGCCTGAGCTTCGAAACCAGGCATATGGCTGCGTGCTAGGCGGTAATTGTTTGGAGATCAAATTCACCAACAAGAAGCCATGTCTCGTACCTGAGACCAAGCCTGCCTCCTTCACCCTCCTGAGAGCATGCAGCCAGGTCCATGGCGAAGTTGCCCTCCTCCCGTACACGCTCAATACCTTTGCCTTTAAGGAAAAGCCCGACCTTAATGCAATCATCGGCTACTCCACCCCAGCACAGTTGCAAGCCGTTAAGGTGTTGTAGATCTTTACTGTGTTCAGGACATACATGACATGAGGCGATAACCTGATATTAGACGAAGGCTTCTCATTCCTCTTGCACTTCACAGGCCTTGCAATGATAAAGATTGTCGATTGGGACTTTACCGAATTGGACGGTACGCTTAGGAGCCTTGTGTTCAGGAAGTTGGCAGGAATGTTGCGTGAACGGGTACTAAATGTCGCAGTTTTAGTTCTGGATAAGGGAGAAACGTGCAGCAATTTCGAGGTGTACTAGGAGGCCGATGGACACATCTTGTGGCAAAGCTGACAAATGGAGGATTTTTGGGTTGCCGATGAAAAGTGGTAACTGGGACCTCGTATGGGTTCTGCTGCCTTGACCAGAGGATAACTTCATACATCACCTCTTAACCTAAACTCGTCGTAAACGTCTTCAACCTTTGCTCTTTTGCCTGGATCCCTCTCTCTTCAAGCCATGCTGTAGTAATCACCACATTTCGGTAAAACCCGACAATGGTCGTTAAACCATCGATTTAACTCATACATGTATGCTTCTCGAGCTCCAAACCCCTCTTAATAACTATCTGAACGCCTCCTTACACCCAGCCTGGCACCCCCAGGTAGTGGTGAGATAGAGTTGGATTTGATGAGGGAAGGGAGGGGAATGAAATGCGGAGTGTGTGTTATGTGTATCATGGACAAGTGTTGCCTGCTTTATCAGGCATGATCGGGTCGGTCAGGCGACAGTGGCATACATACGGGCCGAAGCAAACATCCAAGAGCGATACGTGCGTGACACATCACTAGACATATAGGCCCACCAAGAAGCTAAAGACGGCAAAGGTATTGAGAGTGTTTTGAAGGGGCGTGAGAAGAAAAGGTTGAAATATCTCAGAAGAATAAACAGCTAGGTGATTGAATCAAGAAAGTAGATGAAAAGGAGTGTCGGGCATTGGATGGATGAGATTGTAGTCATAAACGTGCTGCAGTGCTCGGAGATGGCGGTTGGCTGATTTGCTGGAGACTGACTGCTAGCAGACCGTAAACCCGGAATGGTGGAAAACGGTCGTTCACCGTTTGTGGTGTGACGTCGGGCGAAGCGCGGAACTTATGCGCCCCAGATATTTAGCGCGGTGCATGGGCCCGCTAACATTGTCGCGAAACTCCCGCCTTGAGGCGCATCGCAGTTTCGACACCAACCGACGACCAACCGACGACCAACCGCCCGCTCAAGACCCATCCAACCGCCGCACATCTGGGAGCAGCACCGCCTGCGTCGCCCATCATGGCGCCCCTCGAGCTCGCCGCCATCACCGACGACGCCTCGTCGGGCGACTCGTTTACCCTGCTGAAGCAGCAGATCGAGCTCGACTTTAGCTTTTCGCCGCGCCAGGTCACGGGGAGGACGACGCTGGACATTCAGCCCGACAAGCCGCAGCTGCGCACTGTCGTGCTGAACTGCCGGCAGCTGAGGCCGACGAGCATCAAGGTCGAGGGCGAGAAGGCGGCCTTTAGCTACGCGAACCTCCACCAGCGCCTGACGCTGTACCCCGGAACTGGCCTGGAGCAGTATCACTTTACGAAGGAGCGGATAGCGCGGCACGAGGAGGGCGGGCAGGATGAGCTGGTCATCGCCATGCCCGCAAAGGTCAAGATCCGCGAGGTGAAGCCCGCCGAGGCCGGCCTGGCCGACGATGCCCAGGGCACCTTCTACGCCCCGCTCAAGCTGGAGATCGAGTACGAGCTGGACGACTTCCGCGACGCGCTACACTTCGCCGGCGTCGAGGACGGAGATGGCCGCTTTCCGCACGCCTACACGCGCAACTCGCCCTTCCCCGGCACTGCGTCGTGCCTGTTCCCGTGCATAGACGACGGCGAGACGAGGTGTCTCTTCGACGTGTCCATCCGCTACCCACGCACCCTGGGCGATGCGCTCAGCAAGGCAGCCACCCCCACCCCAAATGCACAGGCACTCACGAGTGGGGTCGCGAAGGCGGACAGTGTCATGATCGATGCCGACGACGACCACGTGGATCTCTCCGAAGAGGAAAAGGCCATGGAGATGCAGGTCATTTGCTCCGGCACACTAACAGACGACGTATGTACATGACCACACGTAGACTGGCACTGTGCTGATTCGCACAGATCATCGACTCCGCCGACGCTGCACGCAAGACGGCGAGCTTCTCCTGCGACACCCCGGTCCTTCCCCAGCACATCGGCTTTGTCATCGGCCCGTTCGAGCACGTCGATCTCTCCGAATACCGCGATGTGCTTGACGACGAACGCCTGGGCGAGAATGCGATCAAGGTGCACGCCTTCTGTCTACCGGGCAAGGAAGCTGAGGTCCGCAACAGCGCCATGATGCTTGCCCGCGCTCTCGACACCTTCACCGAGCGTTTCCAGAGTTACGCCTTCGGCAACTCCTACAAACTCGCATTTGTAGACGATCTGGAGTGCGACACGGCACACACCGCCTCCTTCTCTATCTGCAGCGCCCGTCTACTCTTCCCCGAGACTGTTTGGGAGCCGCTGGAGCATACGACCCGGGTACTCGTTCACGCCGTGGCTAGCCAGTGGATTGGCGTAGACGTCATCGCGCACAACCCGGAAGATCGCTGGATCGTGGTCGGGGGCTCGTGGTTCATGGCTGAACTCTACCTCCGAGAGCTGTTCGGCCGCAACGACTGGCGCTTCCGCCAAAAGCTGATGGTGGACAAGGTCATACAAATGGACCGGAAGCGCCCCTCTCTCCAGCAGCTTGGTTCACTACTACAGCTGGATTCTGGCGAGGTAGAGTTCATGGAACTCAAATCTCTCATGGTCCTCTCCATCTTGCACAACCGGCTGGTAAAGCAGAGCGGCAAGAACGGCGTGGACCGGTGCTTGTATCGGATGCTGTTCAATGCACGTCAAGGCAAGTACCCCAACGGCGCCGTCGCCACAGATGACTTTCTCGACATCTGTGAGAAGGTGGGCCACCAGAAGCTTGAAGCTTTCTTCCAGCAATGGGTCTCGAGCTCAGGATGTCCGACATTCCACTGCGTTCCCTCTTTCAACAAGAAGAAACAAGTGGTCATGATTACCATAAAGCAACCACAGACCGACCCCACCGTCACAACCATAGACAATGCGCTCGCCGCGGATGATTTCATGCGCGAGGCTAAAGAGAAGGCCCGCGGTGTCCAGTCGGAGGCGAGTAATGTTACCTTCGTCGGCCCCATGACCATTCGCATACATGAAGCAGACGGCACACCTTACGAACACATCGTCGATATCAACTCGAACCTGGTCAAGGTAGAAATTCCGTACAACACAAAGTACAAGCGACTCAAGAGAAACCGCTTGAACAAGGAGCGTATGGCTGCCGCCGCAGGCTTGGACGCCTCGGGCGAGGCACAGGAGGATGTTACCTTCTACATGCTTGGAGATCTCTTCACCACCCCCCAGGAACATAGCGAGTGGCGGCTCGACGACTGGCCACCGGAAGACGAGGCCAAGCAAGAGCAGGAAGCGTACGAGTGGATCCGTATTGATGCAGATTTTGAGTGGATATGCAAAACCAACATCGAGGACATGCCTTCTTATATGCATGTCTCGCAGTTGCAACAAGACAAGGACGTCGTTGCACAAGCCGAGTCTATACAATTTCTCGCTAACAAGGAGGGTCATAGGCTGATATCCACCATTTTGGTCAAGACTTTGATGGACAACCGGTACTTTCACGGCATACGGACCATGGCTGCCGAAGTCTTGGCCCAAAGCGCACTCAAACGGACCGAATGGGTTGGCCTCTTTCATTTGAAGAAGACCTTCCGCGAGCTGTTTTGCTTGCCGAATTCGCCCATGACACGGTCGAACGACTTCTCGGATCGTAGCATGTATCTCATTCAGTGCGCCATCCCTAAAGCTATCGCGAAGATCAAGGGAGAAGATGGCAGGTCTCCCTTGGAGGCTAAGCGCTTCCTGCTCGACCTTGTTCGGTACAACGACAACCGCGGGAATGATTACAGCGACGATCACTACATCTCAACACTGATGCGATGTTTAGCGGACACTCTTACCACCTCCAAAACCGGCATGAGTGCTGAGCTCAGTAATGAAGAGTGGACCAAAGAACAGGACTTCACGAACAAGGCCATTGGAGAACTTACCCGCCATCAACGCCTGGATGAGTGGATCCCAACGTTCCAGAATGTCTACACGACGACTGCTCTGGACTGTGCGATGAAGCTTATCATGGGTCGAATCACGCCATTCAAGCCCACGGAGTTTCTGCAATACGCTCAACTAGGGAATGCGGACAATGTGCGCTTGAAAGCGTGGGAGTGTCTCATCCGGCTGGGCATGGTCCGTAAAAACGCTGTCCTGAGGTTCTTTGTTCACGAGATCCGGTCTGATCCCTCGCCGTACTTCAGAAAACAGTTACTGCGCATTTTTGGCATTGCCATGGGCCAGATTGCCACTGGCGATGTTTGGGCACCGCAGAAGGCTGTCGAAACCTCTGCAGACACTCTCGTGGTTGAGAATGAAGTCAGCAATGCAGAGCGCGCATCAGCCATTGCCCGTCAGAACCTGAACGGGGCTCTCAAAGGGCTGAAGAGCGATTTGCAAGGCAACCGGACCTTCCGTCTGGTACTGGAAGAAGCTTTGAAGTCAACAACTTTGTCTACAAGCGACATGTCCGAGCTGCTCGACTTCTGCGATATGGTCTTCGATGATCAGAAGAGGAACAGTCTGCCAGTCAAACTGCAGTTCCCACGCTATTGGGCAGTGGATCACCTTGGGAAGGCACGGCTCCGATTCTACCAGACTGAGAAATGGCGATTACAGGCTAAACAGTCTTTGATCACAGAGCCCCCAGCTCAGCCTGCACCGGGAGTACCTGTTCAGCTACCAAAGCCATTAGGTGCACCAACGCCCAAGCTGTCCCTTAAGATTGGCGGAAACAAGACCAAGGTTTCTGCGACATCTCCGACATCCACCACGGATTCTCTGCTGGCAAAGTCAAGAAGCCAGTCTATAGTATATTCGCCTGCCGTAAACCACTCGCCCTCTCCTGCGCCGCCATCGACCCGAGTCTCGCCTGCGCCTCCGCCCGAAGCAGTCAAGACGGAGTCCCGTGCATCTACACCAGATGTCCCGCTCATGCAGCCCCCCAAGAAGGCAGCGTCCCCGAAACCAGCTCCTCCGAAACCAGCTCCTCCGAAACCAGCGACTTCGAAACCAGCGACTTCGAAACCAGCTCCTCCAGCTCCAGCTCCTCCAGCTCCAGCTCCTCCAGCTCCAGCTCCTTCGAAACCAGCGACTCCAGCTCCGGCGCCTTCGAAACCAGCGACTCCAGCTCCGGCGCCTTCGAAACCAGCGACTCCAGCTCCAGCGCCGCCGGCTCCAGTTATTCAGACGCCAGTCCCCCTACCAAAAGCTCCCGCGGCTGTTCCTGCAATTGCCCCGACACAGCCAAAACCAGCAAAGATTAAGATCCCAGCTTCCATGGCAACACCCCCCGCCATCGCATCACCCATCCCTCACGCTGCGCCAAAACTCAAGATCAGGACAAAGACTGCCAGTGGTGCAACGATTCCGTCAAGACCCGGAAGTGCGGCGCCGTCACCGCGCCCGAGTGCCGCTCCATCGCCACGTCCCAGCGCTGCGCCATCACCCCGTCCCAGCGCTGCGCCATCACCGCGTCCCAGTGTGGCGCCATCACCACGGCCTAGCGTGGCCCCACTACCACGCCCATCTGCTGCAACGCCAATTTCAGCGGCCAAGCCGACCAAGCAGAAGAAGAGCAAGATTGTCAAGTTACGACTTGCGCCGCATATCCTATCGCGGTTTACTGGTGAGGGAAGCAAGAAACGCAAGTTGGCTACCGGTGGACATGTCGATGAGGAGCGGCCGTTCAAACGACCAAGTATAGAGGCGGGTGGACTGTTGAATGGGGCTAGTGCGAAGAGTGGTCTCGTGAGGGTAGAGAGGGGAGGCAGGGATCGGCCGAGGTTAATTGTCAAGATGAAGGTTGGGCGGGGGAAGCTGCCCCGTAACTGAGGTTTCAGAGTCCGTGATGATGATGATGAAGATTCAGACAGGAAGGGAAAGTGTATGAGGAGAAGGAGCAGATGCATTTTCCTCGCCATAAATCGGGTGTTTTCTCCTAGCTGTGTCCGATCACTACTAATATTGGGGCTCATGGGGTATGGTTATGGTCATGGTAATGGGGGTGTGTATCAAAACAGGATTAGGATAACTTGCAGCATTCAGCGATGGCGTTTACGGGGGCTAACATGGGTGGGATATATACCCTTTGCTGATACGCTGACTGGGCTTTCAAGGCAGAGTAGAGAGAGAAGAATAATGGGATTTTGATCTGCGATTTGCATGCTGCCTTTTTAAAGGGCAAGGGAATAATGTGATATAATAGGGGTCAATTTGCGTCTGCTCTTCTACTCGATTCACTTGGGTCGGGTCGTACATTACTATCCCCTCCCTCCCTTCCTCCCGCCCTCCCTCTCTCCCACCTTCTCTCTCTCCCACCTTCTCTCTCTCCCACCTTCTCTCTCTCCCACCTTCTCTCTCCCACCTTCTCTCTCTCCCACCTTCTCTCTCTCTCTCTCTTTTAGCAGCGTGTTAAAAAATTAAAAATTAAAAGCTACTACTATCGCTTTTACTTACCTTGCGGGAGACCAGCTCCTCGGTTTGCAGTCAATGATGAAGAGGAGAAAAAACTAGAACGAGTTACAAAGTTCTACTAAAAGAAAAGCAGGAGGGGTTTATCAGGACAAGGCATTGTTGATTTTTCGCTGGAAAAGAAGGATTTAGAATCATACACACCTCAACCTGAATTGTTACCCTCAGCCTTTTTGCCAGCTTATTTTTTTTCTTTTTCGCATGAGGTCAGCTACGCAGTTGGAAGCGTGCGACGCCCCATGCTTTCATCGCCTAAAAGTTGACTCCGTGCACCGTGCAATACCCGCCCACACTCGCAGGAAGATTAAAAAGGGTATCAATGCGCCAGAACGGCGTGCATGCAATAACATCAAACCACCCGCACTCATGCTCAACGCCAAAGCATTCTCTTGACCGAGCGTACACTGAACTGGAGGAAAGACTGGTTGACGGGCGCAGGTGCAGGTGTTGTTTGGTTCTGGAATTTGGCTGTCGACTTTTCATTTTCGCAGCTTTGCTCAGTCGCATTCGTCATGGCATTTGTAAATGTGGAGTTTTGCGCAGTCAACACTATGGCTACATTCGCAACGGGGGTCGTAGATGTGCGCTTCCTCTTCTTGTTAGCTCCGAGTGGGCATCCTCGTGCTTGTGGAGCTAGGGAACAGTCTTAGTGGCTATGGTTGCACGGGGAGGATTCGGTAGTCTCACATGTTGCAGCGGCTGGAGCTGCCAGCTCGGGCTCAGGTACCGCAGCGTCGCTGATGGGCTGGTCTTTGATCTCGACCTCATCTTCCATGTTGTGGCTGCCGATAACCGCGTCTGCATCGCTCTCTTTGAGGGGTTCGGTCGAGATGCCAGATGGGGTGTCAACGGTCATGCTATCCTTGTCTATCTCCTCGTCCTCGTCTACCAGGGCATCGTCACCCATCTGAGCGACTGGTGTCTTGGGCTCCGGCGCGTCTGGCTCGTCTTTGGCAACCTTCTCGATGACATGGGCGCATAGCAGGCATGTGACGTCAACGTCCCAGTTATGATTCTTCTGCCCTTTCCGCTTATCTGTAACTGTAAGACGTGTGCTACCGGTATCTGGCGTGCTAAGTTCCGCATTGAAGGTCGATGCGGCAGCAGAATCATCGCCATTCGTCTCTCCCTTGCTAGGCCGATCTTTCTTCTTTGGTGCTTTCGACTGCGTTCCCTTGTGGTGTTCGTATGCCTCCTTCACGGCTCGTTTTTCCAGACAGTGTGCGTGTAGCCAGCCCGAGCACGAAGGGCATTGCACAAGAGGCTTATCAGGATTGCAGGGCTCCCGGTCGATGCAGTGTTTTTTGAGCTTCTGGTCCATGTTAGTCATCGAGGGGAAGGCTAAAACCAAAGCGAGACTTACGCTAAGCTGCTTGTTCTTGGGCTTGTTAATGTCGAAGCTCTGTCGCCAGAACAGTTGTTCAGCAGCAGGCGGGGTAAAAACATCCGCATCCTCGTCCCAGAATTCTACGTCTGCTACCCCATTGACAGTCAGGGCCTCGATTATATCCATGTGGTTGGAGACTACTAGCTCGCATGCCCCATGGTAAGGTTGCCGACCGTCCGGCAGATCCTCCGGTCTGTAGGCCCAGAATACCCTCAGATAGACATGAGAGGCGTCTCCCGCACGCACTTCCAACACTTTGGCGATCCAGTGTTGTAGCGCTTCCGGGTTGTCCTGCTCTTCTTCGTTCTTTTTAACGAATACCGTTTGTCCGACCTCGAACTCTTCATCGTTGACTACCGCGTGGGTCAGCAGAGGACTGATGTTATTGGGTGAAGGAAAACAGTCAGGATGATTTGCGTGGCGCGTCGTTGCGCTTTTTCCCAAGACCGTCTAGTGACGGAGACGTGACACTTACTGGTGAACTTGCGATACCGGTTTGTACTCTCCCACTCCAACGCCGGCTTTATTTTCATGTGCACCACACTCAAGTCCGCTTCGGGAAATGGATTTGGCTGCACAACATCCGCTTCCATAGGCGCATCCCGGCCTGTATAGTTGTTTTTCGTTTCTGTACCCGCCTTCTGCTTCTTGCTAGATGCGACGGCCTTCCTGGATGTCCCCACGTTCACAGACTTGACCTCGAAGCCCCCGAACTCTTCACAGGTAGCCCAGTCGATTTTGCGCTTCTTTTCCGAGGTTTGCATGCTGGATTTCTTCTCAGACAAAGCGTCTGTGGGGTTAGGCTTCCCGTCGGCGGTCTTGCTTTTCCGCGCCATAGTGAGCGAGATTGCGTTTGTCGACGAGTGTAGGATGCAATCGTGAGTTGAATCTTCTCCAACGGTAAGAGCAGGTAAAAACTAGCTTTAGTGGGAAGCCGTGATTGTGGGCGGCGTTTGTGTCGTTGAAGCGTAGTAAACAGGAAGAAAGCTGTTTGGGAGCCAATCGAACACACAACAGCCGAGTGACGCGAGACGCGTCTGAAGATCGACGCTAGTGATGACTAAGGCTCAGGCTATCACGTGATGACATAGCCGGATGTTCCAGCATCCGGCAATCCTTTTAGACACATGTCTTCCAAGGATGTCCTTTGCACCATAATGGAGCTCGCTTGGAAAGGGAGGCAATATCGCCACAAGCCACTGACGAGCACATCGTCTTCTGCATCACAGATTGAGCTTGATGATATCCAAGTATTGTGGTACGACACTGGTGAGGCTAGACGCCGTCCAAGTGTAGATCTAAGGCTGCATGCCTCGATGCCGGCACAGGGTTGTCTGACAGGCCCGTATCAAAGTTCCCCAGATTCTATGGTCCACGCCGCAACCATGGCCAAGCTGCACAGCCACTGCATCATCAACGCCCAGAAGGAAGGAGGAAGGTGCCGGCAAGCCGGTTGTCTAGTCCGGGCCGGTTTCGATGCGCTGGATTACGAATGCGCTGTATTACGAATGCACTATTGAGTAAGCGTGTGAAAGGCTGCGACAGGCCGTGGTGGTTTGCAAGAGGTTCTGAATGTAGGGACACGCGGCAATTCGCCGAATGCCAGCGACGCTGCTAATAGTTCGAACAGCTGCACAGTGCAAAGTACAACACGTTATAAACATATAGCCTTGCCCTGTTGATAAAGGTCCAGCCTCGGCGATCTCCAAGACGCCTTCCCAGCATCGTCATAGGGCTGATCCCTGCGACGCGCGCCCAGAAATTCCTCCAGGCCTTACTCCACCGCCGACCTTTGTATACGTACCTCTACCGCTCTTTCGCTCTTTGTTACTCCAGTTGTTATCCCCTCCCGCAGCACCTCTGTACTCCCCGTCGCTCGTTACCAAACTAATTCCGTACCTGCGTTACATCCATACAGCGAGCCGGTAATTACGTGGCTCCCCCAGTGCACACCACCTGCTTTGTGCATCGTCAGGAGAAAGTACCTTCCCTTCAGACCGGAAAACCACCGCTCGTGGCTATGGGTCGTCCCAAGAGAGGTAAGTAAACAGTGCGCCCGCTTACACAGTGTCGCCTCCCCCCTAGCATGCCAGCAGTGTCACTTTTGGAAATTTTGAGAAACATGCACTAATGTTGCGCCCCGTTCGCCCCTTCACAGTCCTGTCCTTTATGTCACAATGGGGCGGTCCGAACCAAACCCCTCCATCCGCCGGATCTCCAGCTCCACCCGCCGCGCAGCAGCCCGCAGCTCCATCATCGTACGCGCAATCGGCAACGGCCTTGGACCAATATAACAACGAGCGCCCGGCATCTCGGGCTACCCAGCGCGAGCGCGCCGACTCGCGGGCTTCCTCACGCCCAATGTCAATGATCCAGACATACCAGCCGCCCGTCATGGAGGTGAGCCAGGACACGCTGCCCGAGCTGCAACGCATCTTCACCTTCCTCAACAGCCACTCGAACAAGCTGTACCAGGAGGGCTACTTCCTCAAGTTCCACGACACCGACACGCGTACGTCCGATACGTTAAACATGTTTGCGGTGTGACACTAACGGTACTGCAGGCGGTCGACCCGCGCCAGACCGCAAGTGGCAGGAGTACTTTGTCCAGCTCGTGGGCACCATCCTGTCGCTGTGGGACGCGAGTGCGCTCGACCAGGCCGGCGGCGATGCAGAGGTGCTGCCGACCTTTATCAACCTCACCGATGCCGCGATCCACATGGTGCGTTCACTGCATTCAAGGCCGCAGCCCCGCTAACGCGCGCAGATACCGTCCATGACGCTGAAGGACGGCAAGAAGCTCGACAACATCCTCAGCGTGTCCACGGCTGCGAGAAACAAGTTCCTGTTCCACTTTGACTCATACCACGCGCTCACGCAATGGACCGCCGGCATCCGCCTCGCCATGTACGAGCACACGACGCTACAGGAGGCTTACACGGGCGCCTTGATTGCAGGCAAGGGCAAGACGCTGAACAATATCCGCATGGTACTGGACCGCCAGTGCGCCCGGTACGAGGACTGGGTGCGCGTCCGCTTCGGCGCCGGCACTCCGTGGCGCCGCTGCTGGTGCGTCGTTGCTCCACCCGATGAGAAGGAATACGCCAAGTTGCAGAAGCTGCAGAAGAAGGGCAGCGCCTACGAGCGCCCGCCAACACTGAGGGGCGACATGAAGTTCTACGACACCAAGAAGGTGACTAAGAGGACCAAGGCCATAGCCACAGTCAAGGACGCTTACTCCTGCTTCGCCATCTACCCGCAGTCGAAGCCGCTCATCGACCAGTCCACGCTGGTGAAGATCGAGGGCAAGATCACCGTGCACTCGACCCCGGAGAGCACGACCGAAGGCTTTGTTTTCGTCATGCCCGAATCGCGTCCCGCCATCTCTGGGTTTGAGATCATGCTACAGTACCTGTTCCCCGTCTTCGACACCTTCACCCTGTATGGACGCCCGAAGAAGCTGATCGCGGATGTCCTGGACACTCGAGGCCTCATGTTTGCAATGCCATCCGACAGGCGGTACGGTTACCTCGAGACGTGGGACGTTGTAGGCCTGATCAACACCGACGGCAGCGCCACTTGGTCGGAGCGCCATTGGAGGAAACAGTTGAAAGATCTGACATCGACACGCATGTCAGCAGCGCCCGACTCCGATTCAGTCTACAGCCGAGCCAGCCGGAGGAACACTGTCAGCCGAGCGGGCTTTACCCCTCGCGCAAGTCTGCGATTCGAGGAAAGTGGCTCTCTTCGCTCAACTCCTTCTACCCGCCAATCTTCTCCCACGAGGTACGCAGACCCCGGCCTTGATGTGCAACCGCCGCGTCGTGTTGGGACAGCGCCGGCAGCAAACGCCTTCTCGACCCCACGCCATCAGCGGTCGGTATCTGAGCAAGTCAATGGGCAACAGAAGTATCAGACGACACCCTCCAAGCGAGCGCAGGGCCAGCCACAGTTCGAGGATGATTGCGCGCCAACGCCTCCTGCGCATCGCGTGTTCAACGGCACCCCGCAGAACGGGGCAGTCCAGCCTTACGACGGTTCCGATTATGATGAGAGCCCTACTCGAGAACCACAGAACTTACCTCTACCCCCCACAGACTTGTCAGCGCCGCCTCAGGGCTTCGTTGACCTGCCGCCAACAATGGCGCACGCCGCGAACCAGAAGCCACCAGTCCGTCCCTACATGCCTCCGATGAAGCCTAACGCAGACGTTGACTCTGCTACACTTCAGCAGATGGCCGATGCATCACACAAGCCTTTACCGGCTGGTATAGCTGTAGCCGGCGCATCCGCGGCATGGACGAGCCAGGAAACTATACATAGCAGACGAAGTGGCGAGGACAACGCGTACGGGAGTCAGGGACAGCCAATGTACCTCAGTGCGAATTCACGGCCGCCTCCGTCGAACCAAAACTCAAATAGTCGTTTGTCCACGATTCCTGCGTCGCCTTACAACGAACACTCCGAGTTTGTGCAGCCATCGACGGCATATCAGCCGACAGCTCCACCTGTTCCAGAACACGGTGAGTTACCGCAGTCATCATCAAGCCAAGAGCTCCCCTATCGTCCACATTCTGGTAACGGCGTTGTTCAGCGAAAACCAGTACCAGGTCCGTCTCCCCAAGCCTCGCAAGAGGATGACAATCGCTCGACCTCTAGCTCAAGTCTCGGCAGTTTACGAAACGATGTAATTGATCCTGAATCTCTCGACGCTCTCAACTATACCCAAACGAAACTGTTTCGTCAGCATAGTACATCGAGTAGTCGCTATGACGATGATGCTATATCCACATCTACGCCTGATTACGCAAGTGTGTCCGAAGAGGAGATCCAGCCGCCATCGCGGAAACTTCCCGAGCGACGCGAGGACCGTCCGAGGAGTGGCGTGTTGAAGATCATCGGAGACCCGAATGTGAAGCCTCCGTCTGACGCAGTGGCCGACGGATACCGATCTGTATTGGATCCTGCGCAAGCACCAGCCCACGTGCCTAATATTGACTTTGGGCCTACATATGCATTGGATTTCAACGATAAGCGCCCAGGCACCAGTGGAACGATGACTCAGATGCTACATGACCATAGTGCTTCACCATCGGGAGAGAACTTGGCAATAACCCCGAACGAACAGCAGCGACAATCATACATTTCTGGACGGACCACACCAAACACCGCGCTGCATATGCGGAGTGGTTCGCACTCTCCACAAATATCTGATTCACGTACTGTTGCATGGCAACCTGGCATGAACTCTCCACAACAGCCAGACACCCAAAAGCTGGATCCTGAAGATTGGGTGATATATCGTGCATCTCAACAGCAGCCCCTGATGTATGGGCACGGGAGGAGTAAGTCGCACACCCCTCCACCTTTCAGTCGCACACACTCTGGAGACTGGAGTCAAATACAGCGGTCTCCGCAGGGCTCACCTGGGGTTGCTCGTCCACCTAGCCGCCCTCTTAGTCGAGGTGCTGACCTACTGCTTGATCAGCGACCCACCACCTTGTCAGCTCGTGAACAAGAACAAGTCGCTCGTTTGACCAATACCCCCCTCCTTGATATGTCGCAGATCCCAAAGAAGCTGCAAAAACAGCCTCCGACGGGGCTAACGGGTTACATCGACTATCGCGAGAAGGAGAAGGCAGCTCAAAAGGCCAATCGTCAGAGCCACTCGACGGCTGTGCAAGCTGAGATCGACCGACGGACGCTGCAAATTCAGCAACGGCAGATGATGGAAGCCCAGCAACGCCAGCGCCTCATGATGGAACAGCAGCAACAGCAGATGCAACAGCAGTACGCAATGGCGCAGGGCAACTATGCACCGAGCATGATGGGCACGCCAACCGGTATGGGGGCGCCAAGCGTCATGGGAGCGCCAAGCGTCATGGGAGCGCCAAGCGTCATGGGAGTGCCAAGCGTCATGGGAGCGCCAAGCGTCATGGGCGCACCCAGCATGATGGGTACCCCCAGCGTCATGGGCATGCCTACCGGCTCCGGGACACCCTCGGGAATGGTTGGAATGGCATACTCGACGCCGGGTCAGATACACCCTATGTATCAGCAGCAACAGTACTTCCCGCAGCAGACACCTACACCGCACATGCATATCCCGGGTGCGTGGGCCTCGCCGACACCACAAACGCCACAGGGACAGTACTTCCCTCAACAGCCAGCCCAAGGGTATGGGAACATGGGACAGCAGCCGCCGCCGCCGACACAGGCCTACGGTGCGAGTTTTGATCAGGCGCAGGCGGCGAAGTTTGCGCAGCAACAGGGACAGTACCGACGATGATTGGAACAGGAACCGAGGTGTTATATGAGAGCGCTCTAGAGCATCAGGAAGTGATTACAACGATGCGTTGAAACCATCATGAAGGAAGTTTAGGAAACCGGGCATTAGAATGGGATTTTGGGTAGTTGAAAAACTTGATTGTATATATTTGTTATTCGCATCTGTTGTCCACGTATATAGTTTTGACAGGGAATGCTGCATTGGATTGGGGCATCTTGGGGGGCATTGGGGAATCGGAAATGACATTTTACTTGCAGAGAGTAATCATTATCATCATCATTGATTGGACCTCGCAAGCTTTTCATCTTGACTGGATGCACGCATATTCTCTGACCTGCCTATAGCTCGCGGAGGGTCTGCTCGGAGCGGCTGGCGGGTGGTAAATGTATTCTTGTGTCCTCACTCTTCTGGGTAGCTGACGGCTGGTCTCTCGCTGGGTCGACCTTCCACTTCTCTGCAGCTTTTCTCTTGGTAAGGTAAACAACGGAGCTAACGAGCTCCACAAGCTTGTGGTAACCATAGCCCATGGGTATCAAAATTCTGTTCCTTTGGACATTCCATAGTGTCATGAGAAGTCGTGCGGTTGATATCCATCGTGCGTCCCCAAGCGGCTTTTGATAGGAGCCTCCGCTTATCGATGGCGAGTTTCCTAGAGACACATAAAATCAGTCTCGGCGCGCTGGATCGGATCGTGAATTCATACTTATGACCCAAGGGATGATGCAAGCTTAGTAGCTGTGTAAGGTTTTCGTGACAGGAGCTGTTGAATGCTGATGCGAATTTCCAAGCCACGTAGCCAGAGTGAACAGTATTTTTCGCTCGGCTGTTTTCATGTCTGGGCAAGAGCTAGGAAGCTCCGAGAACCGACCACTTGTGGCGTGGCTGGCTTTGAGGGACGGAAGAGGGGGATGTAGGTCTGGTCATTCTCATCACTTTTTGGCGAAGCGATCAATGCGATTGCAGATATCTGAAGCATGATATCAGTGTGTAAACGTTGAAAAGCCGGCATAGTTACGCAAAGTACCTGCGGGAATCTCAAGAAGGCGACAACGGTCGCTCCCGACTTCACCAGTCGTCTTGGGCTTTCGGCCGCCCATGGCTTTCCGTGCCTTCTTAAACTTGCCATATCCCTTCGTATCGGTTTGATCAGCACCTGAAGTGTCGCTGTGCGAGTGTTTGCTGCCGGCTCGGCTAAACATACGCGAGCACAAAAGTAATCTAAGAGTGAGGTGCTTTAATCTCAGGGTCTTAACTTACGTGGTAGGTGCCATATTAACGGCTAGCTGGGTGTGAAGTCGAGATGGCTGAGAAGTTGATGCGCGTATAAAAGTAGTTGCTAGAAGAGCGGAGCAGAAATTGTTCAAGGGCAGTGGATTTCATGAATTCCAAGAAACGTTAAGCACCTGCGGAGCAAACCAGGGAGCTCTACGTTATTTTACTCTTCTGCGACGGTCCAAGCGTTTCGATGTACGGTGTTCAGATAAATCAGCTAGGGTCTGAAACATGCCGCCATTCGAAAACAATGGGCGGAGTAACTCGAGCAACCTGAAGAGATTGTTAAAACGATTGCTGTTTAAACCTGGCACGCAGTTATCTGTTATAACCTAGCGGATATCTCTTTTCTCGCCATCTCTTTCAGAACATTCTTCAGCGTCTTTCCAGACGCGTTCCTGGGTATCGTATCGATGAGCCTGACTCCTCGTATAAGTTTCTTGTATCCAGCCAGTCTCGCCTTTATATACGCCTGACGTTCCGCCTGGCCCAGCTGGCTCTTGCTCTTAATCACAATATACGCCCGTAGAAACTCATTACCCTGCTCGCTTGCTGTCCCGTTTACCCCAGCGGCTAGAATATGTTCGAGGGAGTGCTTGTTGGCACCTCCTCTATTAGACTAGCGTCTGTTCGGCTCGTTTATGTTTGAGGGAGTGCTTGTTGGCACCTCCTCTGTTAGACTAGCGTCTGTTCGACTTGTTTATCTTCCCGTTTCGTAGCTTCACAACACAGACAGTTCGCATCTCAACTCCACATTTCATCAGAATACCAATGACAGCTGCATCACTAATATCGGGGTAGAACAGTAGAATACCTTCAAGCTCTGCAGGCGCGACGGAGTACCTCTTTATGAGCGGCGAGTTGATCATATAGATCACCATTGGCGGGACTGTGTTTGCTTCAGTAATCTGGAACCGTTCCACGTTGCGGAACCAGGATTCGAGCTCGAAGCGTCGCATCACGCAGGTCTTCATACCGTAGCGTAGAGTGTTTGTGTGAGCTCGTGGGATGTTGCGAACGTGGAACATTGGCGTACATAATAACCTCACCACTTGTCACAGTATAGCATCACTAACTCCAAACGTCGAGGGTATACGGGCTGACCTCATAGCCCCGTGGCTTGTGCTCTGATAACATGGTGTGCTGAGTAATGAAGTTGTTATGGGTTATCTCAACCGTTTTTGGCGTGCCATACCTAGCACTCTCATCCGCAAGCTCATCTTGAGTATGCCACAACGGATGGCGGCATGTTGCAAAGCACGAGGGTGGCAAACAAAGTATTGATCATATAGCAATTGAATTTACACAAAAAACCCTGATTTCAACGTGGTTGTGGTCATGATATTGCGCTGTAAATATGTTGGGTCGGGTAGCCCAAGTTTACCGTAACGTGCACGGCCGCGGTACCGTGGCCGTTGGTTAAACGACCACCTCGGTTAAACGACCACCTCGGTTAAACGACCACCCCCGCATCAGAACATCAAAAGTACATCAACTTCAACAGATCACAACTCCACCAATATGGATCCAATTCAGAAAGCAATTGAAGAAATCAAATTGCGCAAGCTAGGAGAAGGATTTTCGTACAAGAAAGTTGCTGAGAAACACGGCCTAAACAGAACTACACTAGCCCAAAGGCACAAGGGTATACAGACATCATATGCAGCTGCAGGACTCAACCGGATGAAACTCAACCCACAACAGGAGGTGGAGCTTGTACAATACATTGAAACTCTTACAAAGAGAGGCCTTCCACCTACAAGAAAGATGATACAAAACTTTGCATCCTGTGTGGCTAAGGAGGCTCTGGGAGAAGGCTGGGTAACACGCTTTATTAACAGAAACAAGGACCATCTTATCTCTCAATGGACATCCAGTATGGACCGCACACGCCACCAGGCTGATTCTGAGGCCAAGTACAGCCTCTACTTTGATCTCCTCTAGCAGAAGATTGATCAGTATGAGGTAGAGCTCCAGCACACGTACAATATAGATAAGAAGGGCTTCTTAATTGGCATCATGTGATGGGCTAGGCCCATGCAGTTCTACATGTGAGGGCTAGGCCCGCATGTAGAGACCCACAAGTGGGTCTGAGAGTGGAGTTGTTCCACCTCATTGTGCATAAATAT
>ML976004.1:441237-462766 GCA_010015635.1 Clathrospora elynae
TCCTCAATAGCTCCCATATTGGTGGAATTGTGTTGTGTTGAAGTTGGGGGCTAGTCTGGAGTTTTGATTTTCACCGGGCGTTGCTCTGATCCGGGCGTTGCTCCGATCCCCACGGTAACCGAGGTGGTTGTTTAACCGACGGCCACGGTATCGCAATGTCCGCGGCTGAAATCCCGAACGCTGCTCCCGCCAACATTTCCCGCGTTACTACAGCCTGCCACCTGCCACTGTCCCCATCCGCCAAGCCTCTTATGACAAGCCTGTCGCTGGAATTCGCGTCTGTTGCCATTCAACACCTAGATTTCAACGCGTTGCCCTCGCAACTCAGCCCTTTCCTCTGCAGCATCAAAGCGGGTAAATCGTCAAGTTTGCTGACGAGGTCCCATCTGCCGTCTCTTTTTCCTCGCTTCCTGTTGTCTTTGACTTTAAGTCACAGACCTGCCGTCTGGATCGTCGCATCTGTTTCCCGCCAAGTCGAACGCCCTTCTCGTATCGAGCAGACTCTCGTGAGATAGCCAACCTCGAGCCTTTTGTTTGGGACCTTTCGATCCCACGGCGAAACCACAATGTCGATCAAAAAGATACAGGACCTCGAGATGAGCGGGATGAGTGAGAAGGAGTTGGGTGAGCGAGAGAGCTCCCTGCTGAAGCCTGAGCCCCATCACCGGGCTTGCGTCGATCGCGGCATGGGTAGCATTGTCTCCCAACTCGAGAACAATCATGGTGCTGCTGTTCTGGCCTACTGCTTCTCCTCGATCAGCATGACGGTTGTGAACAAGTATGTCGTTTCGGGTTCGTCCTGGAACTTGAACTTCCTTTATCTGGCCATTCAGGTATGCGCCGCAACACTCGGGCACTACATCAAATCTCCGCGGCTGACACCTATCCGATAGGCCGTTATTTGCACGGCTGCGATTATGGTCATGAAGCAGATGAATTTGATCCCCAACCTCGCTGCCTTGGAAAGCGGCAAGGCCAAGAAATGTATTTCTGCGAAAGCCAACTGCCGCTCGTGTAATTCCCGGGCGTGCTAACACCGAACCAGGGCTCCCCGTGTCTGTGTTCTTCGTCGGCATGATCTACACCAGTACCAAGTCTCTTCAGTTTCTATCTGTTCCGGTATACACTATCTTCAAGAACTTGACCATTATCGTCATCGCCTATGGTGAGGTCCTGTGGTTCGGCGGCAATGTCACCCCGCTGCTTCTGCTGTCCTTTGGCTTCATGGTGCTCAGCTCCGTCGTTGCTGCGTGGGCTGATATCCAGGCTGCCCTCAATGGCGTTGGGCACTCAGTGGAGACTGCCGCCGCTATTTCAACCTTGAACGCTGGGTACGCGTGGATGGGGCTCAATGTATTCTGCACTGCCGCGTACGTCCTGGGCACGCGCAAGTTCATCACCTCGCTGAACTTCAAGGACTGGGACAGTAGGTTTTTAATTAACTACCAAGCGTTGCAACTCAAACTGACCACAGACAACCAGCCATGTTCTATAACAACTTGCTCTCCCTCCCTATCCTAATCATCTGCTCCCTGGTCACTGAGGACTGGTCTTCGGCCAACCTGGCTAGGAACTTCCCTGTCGAGTCGCGTAATAACCTCATGATTGGAATGATTTATTCTGGTCTGGGTGCCATCTTCATCTCGTACTCATCTGCCTGGTGCATTCGCAAGACTTCGTCGACTACGTACTCGTTCGTAGGTTATCTGAACAAGCTCCCGCTCGCCATCAGCGGTATCGTCTTTTTCGATGCTCCCGTCACGTTTGGTAGCGTCTCAGGTATCCTCCTGGGATTCTTCAGCGGCCTTATCTACGGTTATGGCAAGATGAAGCAGAGGGAGCAGTCAGGGCAGGTTCTCCCCACCTCCCGACCGGCCATGAGCGCCAGCTCTCAGAGCCAAAAGGATGCATCCAACTCATAAGCCAATACCGCCCAGGTTACTAGAGAGTGACCAGAGAAAGCTCGAAATAGTTGGGAGGCAAGGACTCAGAAGGGTTTAACAAATGGTTAACCAGATATCCGCTGGAAACCCACCATTTCATTTGTTTTCCTGTACATGACTTTATTCGACAACATCCTATTTATTCGAATTATTTCATTTAATTATGGCATAGACCTTCGTCGCCATTGCTACTGTTAGATAGAACGAGGCAGCCAGGTTAGGGTACATTGCCTTTGTTTTCTTGGTTCTAAGGCGTATCTGCAAGGTGCTGCTTCAAACCTACAAAATAATAAACCCGCATATGAAATAGCGTGTTGGGAGAAGTCGATGCGCTGGGGGCTGGGGATCATTGGCCTTAACAATTTTCTGTGTTAGTCCTTTAAGAAACTCGGTGTGTAGTAGAAACTTGGAGTGTGGAGGGAATTATGGTTGTTTCGGCGTGTAAAACAGGAGGGTAAGCTTCTGTACCTTTATATATACTTGGCTAGCTAGGGCTTATCTAACTAATTGATGTCTGAATGGAGAATTTTCTTGATGGCCAGAAGAAGCTATATTGTGTTGAATATTAATCATGCCGGTGTGGCACAAGTTGAAAGCGGCCAGGCTCAGTCGGTTTATACTACTAGAGTCATTTTGCTCGGTTTCTGTCAGCCTTGGACTGACCTACGTCCTTTCAGAATAGCGCCGAGGTAGATATGAAGACTGCGCTGGGTGGTCGAGTCTGTTCAAAGTACTAGTGTTGCTCGCACTCAGAAGCATGCCCCATATGTTTCTCCGTAGAGCTGCCGCCGTTGTGTAGACTTCTTTTTAAATAACCAAGAAAGGTTAATGTGTTATCAATGCCGATTTCTCTAATTTTCTTCTTTTTCTCTTTGTGTCTTCCTACGCCTCTCCTCCTTACATATGCACACACTTGACGCCTTCTTCTATTGTCTAATATAACTATATACTTTTTAACCCGAAAGACCAACTCTAGATACAACATACAACCCTGCTAGAACCCTACAACGCGCATTAACCCGTACCCCACGGTAATAATAACCACAAACGTAATAATAGACGCAGGAATACCGCGGGTGAGAAAGTGCTTAACCTCGAGATATCGCTGGCCTGTTCGCTGGTCTTCCATCATGATAGCCGCTGTGAAACAGTTAGTATTAATCTCAAAAACCCGTGAGGCAAAAGAGGAAAATCGGGAGCAAACCTAAGCGAAAAAGAACGGGAGGAGAACTTACTCATATTAGGGAATCCACTTGTCGGCAAACCCATAGCCCCACTTGCCATCAACACACTGCCCATGACCAGCAGATTAGGGTGCGGCACCTCCATAGCCTGCCCGACCTGCTGCACGAGCGGCAGCACGATAAGAGCCGCAACCGTATGACTGATAAACGTAGCCACCACCAAGATGAGTGCGCAGAAGACGACGAGCACGCCGTACAAGCTCATGCCCTCGACGCCCGCCGTGATGGACCCGGCAATGGTATGTAACAAGCCCGAGGAATTGACCGATTTGCCGAGGACAAGGCCGCCAGCGGCGAGGATAATGATGGTCCAGAGGAAGTTGTTGAAGTCTTCTTTAGTGAGGATGCCGGTGCCGAAGAAGAGGACAAGGGGGATAATGGCCACGACGCCCATGTCGCCAAACACGTGTTCGAGTTGGTGGCTCACGCACCAGAGGATAATGGTAACGAGCGTAACCACGGTGATGAACCACTGCACGCCGCTGAACTTGTCATGGAGGGGCCGGATCGGCACGATGGAGGTGCCGCGGTCGGGGTGGAAGGTGACCAGGAGGAGGACCCAGATGAGCAGGATGGAGATAATGCAAACGGGGAGCGCGACGAAGAACCAGACGCCCCACGAGGGTTCAGGCTGCATGTTCTGGAGAGCGATGAGATTTTGCGGCGAGGCGATGGGCGAGGCGGCACCGCCGATGTTGGAGGAGAGGGCGATGCCGAGGAGGAGGGCTTTGGTCATGTCGGAGTCGGCGGGGAGGTTGCGGAGGATGGGCTGGATGATAGAGAAGCACAGCACCGGCGCCGCGACGTTACTGATCCACATACTCGCAAACATGGCAACAAACATGTTTACGATGAGGACAGTCCGTGGCCGCGTCCCGGCCTTGCTCAGGACGAGCGTAGCCATCATTTTCGCGATGTTATACTTGGACAGGGCTGCGGCAATGGTGAAGCCGCCCAGCAGCAACATAATGACGGGCGTCCACATGGCGGAGAAGACGTAGCTGGCTGCTTGCTTGGACTCGAGGCGATGGTGTGGCGCCGCGTCGCTGCGGACTACGCGCAGCACGACGGCGAGGAAGGGGATGAGCAGTGAGGTGACGAAGAGGGGAATCGCCTCTGTAGCCCACAGTAAACTGACAAAGACCAGCATAGCCAGGCAGTTCTGCTGCTCCGCCTTCGCCATCAAGGGCACCACCAGCAGCACCACGAAGACGGCGATGCAGGCCACCAGCATCCAGAAGGTCCTGCTGAGCAGCCACTGCGGGCAGCGGTACCGGCCAATCGGCGTGTCCACCTCCTTCATGTCCGACTCCATGTCGTCGCCCTGCCGCCGGACCCGCCCACCCGTGGTCTCGCCGCCCAGCAGCGTCTGCGTCACGCCAATGTTGGCCGCCTGGGCCTTGCGCTCGATGCCAATCATCTCACGCCACACCGTGTTGCGCTCCCACACGACATGCTCGCGCAGGTGCAGCCGCAGCTCGCGTTTCGCCTCGACCAAGTCTCCCTTGGTACAGATGTTCGCGTAGGCGGCCTCCATGCGCGCGAGGTTGTGCGCCAGCCGGTCCGTGGTGCTCTGCTGGAAGGGGTACGCTGGATACACGTGCTTGCTGAGGTAGGCCTTCTTCAGCTTGCGGTCCAATATCTTGTCATACTTCTTCAGCACCTTCTCGAAGCCCGTGCGGTTGAGCTGGATGAAGGAGCGCAGCTCGCACAGCGAGACATAGAGGCTGATGGCGCGCTTCTTGAGCGATATGCCCGCGGCATATAGGGCCGAGAAGGCCATGTCGTTGTAGTCGTCAAACGTCACGCTGGCCTTGCGCCGCGACGACGCCCAGTCGTGCGAGGCGTCCATATCGTCGTCGTTGGTGCGCCGTCGCCGGGGGCTCTTCTTGCGCAGCCGCGCCGTCTCGTCCGGGTCGTCGTCCGAGTCGTCGTCCCCGTCTGCACTCACCGACCGCGGCGCGTGGATGCCAATCTGCTTGAAGATGCTGCTGCTGCGCATCTTCTTCCCGGGCGGCGCATTCCCGCTCTCCTCGTCGTAATCGTGCTGCTCCTCCTCGAACGTCTCTTCGTCCTTCAGCATGGCGTCCAGCTCGCTGTACATCTCATTCTCCTTGAGTGTGTAGAAGGACACGACGCGCTCGAGCTCCGTGTTCAGCGTGTGCGTGAAGACCGCGTCGGCGTCAACGCCGTCGCCATCGAGGAGGGGTGACGACTCGGCGTCGCCGTGCACATGCTTCTGATTAAGCTGGGTCTCGAGGCTATAGATGTGCTTCTTGAGGTTGCTGTACGCAATGTAGTGGTTGCTCCAGTCCGGCACCGCATTGAACTGCAGGCTGTGCGAAAACTTCATCTCGGCGGCCTCGCGCAGCTGCTCGAGCTTCTCGCTGCGCTTGCGTTCCTGCCTGCTTTCGCGAGCCCCCGCTTGTGGTCCTGGTGTCGGCTGGGCTAGTTCCTGGAGCTCAAAGGCTTGGTCTGTCGCAGCGTCCCGGTATGGCGTGAAGATGTCCAGAGTTGTGGTGGCCGGGGGTGTAGGGGACAGGCCGTAGTTGATGAATAGCGGATGACGCTACCGTGGGCGGGCTATGGCATGCAATGGCGGGCTGTCATGTGGCTGCGGCATCTGAAGGGTGGCGTGAAGGCTTCTCATCGCGTGGGATTGGCGCTGGCGGTTCTTCGGATGATAGTTTTCGTGGTGCGTCACCACGCGGCCAAGCACGGTCCTTCACCTCCGTCAAGGCAGCGCAGCCCCCACCGAGCATGGATTCGTGTGCATGCTTTAGTCATCACGCGGGTACTTCACACAACCAGATGTCTTATGCGCAGCACATCTTGCAGGCTGCACTTTTCTTGGCTGCACACATCCGCGAGTCATTGCGTGCATGTCAACCCTGGCAAACCCACAAGCGCTGCATCGTCATCGCGGATAGCCTTCCCACCTGCCAACCATTCATCGAAACGTGCGATGCTAGGAAACCCGCAACTTCACACAGATATCGGTGTAGGTAGTCTAGAAGCATTTTGCATTGCGTTGGTCCCGTTCAGATCTTGCAGACATCATCCATGTACACAAACCTCCACCCCCAACTTTTGCGATGAAGTGACCTCCCATATTTAGACTATTCAACTCGTTAGCAAACATCCTCACACAATAATATTAAGTCGACTTACACCTCAAGTCCCAGCCAATCTTTGGGCCCAGCTTGGGAAGCTCCTCGGCAACGCTCTGCACGTCCTTGTCACCACGACCAGAGACACAGATGACAATGTCCTGGTCCTTAGTCATCGTCTTGGCCAGCTCCAGAGCACCAAAGACGGCATGTGACGTCTCAAGCGCGGGGATGATGCCCTCAAGCTGAGACATGAGACGGAAGCCAATGAAGGCTTCCGCATCGGTGCAGGCAATGAACTTGGCGCGCTCACTGTCTTTCCAGCTGGAAAGCTCAGGACCCACACCGGGATAGTCAAGACCAGCCGAGACGGAGTGGGTGTCGCTAATCTGGCCGTGCTTGTTCTGGAGGACATAGGTGCGGACGCCGTGGAGCACACCCTTGGTTCCAGCGGACAGTGTCGCGCTATGGCGGTCGGTGTCAATGCCGTCGCCACCAGCTTCAATACCGAGGAGTTTCACAGACGTGTCCTTGGAGAAGGGGTAGAACATGCCGACAGCGTTGCTGCCACCACCGACACAGGCTACCACTGCGTCGGGGAGCTTTCCGCGCTTCTCCTGCATTTGCTGCTTGGTCTCGTTTCCAATGATGGACTGGAATGTGCGGACGATGGTCGGGAAAGGGTGGGGACCGATCGCAGAGCCGATGATGTAGTGCGTGGTGTCGAGGTGAACAACCCAAGAACGGAGTGCCTCGTTTACCGCGTCGCGAAGAGTTCTAGCACCAGCCTCGACAGCAACAACTTGTGCGCCGAGCAGCTTGA
Organism: Clathrospora elynae; assembly: GCA_010015635.1. Classification (NCBI taxonomy): domain Eukaryota; kingdom Fungi; phylum Ascomycota; class Dothideomycetes; order Pleosporales; family Diademaceae; genus Clathrospora; species Clathrospora elynae. Next base: position 448,358 of record ML976004.1, read on the forward strand.
TGCGGAAGACATTCAAAGCCTGACGCCTGACATCCTCGGCACCCATATAGATAGTACACTTCATGTTGAACTTGGCGCAGACTGTGGCCGTCGCAACACCGTGCTGGCCGGCGCCAGTCTCGGCGATGATCTCGGTCTTCCCAAGTCTTCGGGCCACGAGCACCTGTCCGAGAGCGTTGTTGATCTTGTGACTTCCCGTGTGATTCAGATCCTCGCGCTTCAACCAGATGTTAGCGCCGCCAGCATGCTCCGTGAGGCGCTCTGCCAGATGTAAATGCCCAGGACGGCCCATCCAGTCGTAGTAAGATCGGTATTCTTCCCAGAACTTGGGGTCCCCGACCGCTTGGTTAAAGCCTTCTTCGAGCTCGGACAGACAGTCCATGAGCGATTCAGGCACGTACTGGCCCCCGAACTCGCCGAATCGAGCGGGTATAGCGTGCTTCTCGTCGAAGCCGTTCTGCTCATGCGTGCCGTTCGTGTCGTCGGTATTCAACATATCGAGTTGATCGGCGAGTCCAGGGCCGTCCGGTGTGTCAGCATCAGTGATGACCTTGTCAACGTGCACGCCCGTGGGCTCCTTGGCCTCGTTCAGAGCCTCGACGATTCCGACCTCGCGAGTCGTCTTTCGGCTGCTCTTGCCGCAAATGTCGTCGCAGTACTTCTCGACTGCCTTTGCGCCCTCTCCAGGTGCAGCTTTGATGAGAGTGTTGATGATCTGACTGCCAATAACAACACCCTCGGCGATCTTGCCCACACTCAGGAAGTGGTCTCGTGTGCTGATACCGAACCCGACGGCCGCTGGGACGTTACCAGAGAATTTGTGCACGCGCTCGAGCAGCTGCGGGAGTGAGGCGTTCATGGTTCCGCTCGCGCCGGTGACGCCCATGCGGGAGACGACGTAGATGAAGGAATCGGCGATCTTGCACAGGACGCGCATGCGGTGCTCCGATGTAGAGGGGGCGATCAGAGGGACATAGGAGAGACTGTACTGTCTTTAGCACCAGTCTCGGGACTTTGTAGAGATGACTCACCCGTAGCTGCGGCAGAAGTTCCGGAAGCGCAGGGCCTCCTCCGGCGGAAGGTCGACCATGATGAAGCCATTGGCACCGGCCTCCTTCGCGTCCTGCAGCATCTTCTCCTCGCCGTAGCTCAGCAGCGGGTTGTAGTATCCCATGAGCAAGACCGGCGCCTTGAGGCCGCGCTTGCGCGCATCGCGGATCATCTGCAGGACATCGGTGGTCGTGACGCCGTTCTTGAGCGCTTGCTACAGACCGTGTCAGGTCATGTCTAGGGAGGGGGTAGCGAATTACTCAACGCACAGTGTTCGCGGTTTGGATCGTGGGCCCGTCAGCAATGGGGTCGGTAAAGGGCATGCCGAGCTCGATGATGTCTGCGCCGCCCGCCTCCATGCCCAGCATGATGTCGGGCGTCTCCTGCACGGTGGGAAAGCCGGCCGTCACATACGTGACGAGGGCAGACTGCAGTGCTGTCAGTCATAGCCGTCCTTGATATATTGGGATAACGTACTCTGCCCTCCTTCTTGCATTGCGCAAACGTCTTCTTGATTCCGTCCATAGTGCTTCAATGGGAAACTTGGGGTTTGGTGTGTGTGTGAATAAGACAATGACGAGGATCGACGTCCTTATGAACAGAAGGGGGGGGATTGTGAGTCACGGTGTACTCAGCGGCAGATTCTTACGGAAGATTTGGCGTTGCGATGAGTCTACCGTATAAATTATAGATACCGATGGCGGGGAATCATCAATCTGCTTCCGGTAAGGCGTCAGATGTCATTCGTCCCGTTCAGCCTCAACTAAGCAACGCGCGCTTCCTTTCAACGACGTCATCATTGAGAATTCTGAATAGCGAAATTACCCCATAATAAATCCGCCGCATGGAACGCTTCGCAACACGGTCATGACTAACAGGAGCATGCGACGTTGAAGTAAGACTAAAACGTCTCAGACCGGCGTTCCGATGACTAGGTTTTACAGTCATTTAAAATACCGCGACTATATTCACCACCTCCCGAGTCAGACTGCACTCACTCCCGCACCCCAGCATATAGCAAGCACTATATATCCAAGAGCACCATTCCATCCACCATCCCCCCGGCAAGCCGCGCTAATTCCTTATCTTCCACCTCGCTAACAGACTGCAACATCTAGCCCAGCACTCACCACCCCCAATCCCCTATCAAAGTACTCTCGATCCCAAAACTCACTGTAGCGTCTCAACACTTCCGCGCAGCTCCTACACAGCGTATCATCCTTCTCTGCCAACATACAAGCAAACACCTTCACTCCATCCTCCGTATTATTCACTACCCTCGCCTCGACTACTCTTTGCACTATAGTCGAGTTGAGGTAGCGCTTCCGTTGCGTGACACACGTGCGCGGTCTCTCGTTGAATATATCGGTGTCTTTGAAGAGGAGGGAGATTTCGGGGTGCTTGGCGGAAGAGAGAGAGATGGGTACTAGTACAAGGATTGCAGAGGGAGGGGCTGTGTGTAGTTTGCATCTAGTTCCGGAAAGTGCATAAGCTTTTGGGGTGTCGTCGCACACGGTGGATCCTGACTTATAGGCGGTGGCCCAGCACCACTTGAGTACGCATTCTATAGGAGATTCCGACATCGTAAACCGCAGCGACTGCCTCCGTTCTTGTTTGTTCGAGAAAAAGACGGGGTATCTGAACGGGATTGCTCGTGGGTTAATTAGTCGTACAATTAGATTCGTGGCAGAACCTAAAAAAGAAGTTTCTAATATACATTTCGTAGGATAGGCTTGTTAATATACTTACTGCTATGGGCAGAGCTTAGTGTTAACTCTTCGTAGCAATCACGGCATTAGTTCGCGAAGTGATGCTACCCAGGTGACAACACGAAATTACTCCTCGCTTCCTGGAAATCACGAGCGAAAGGTAGGGTAATCCGATTCGATTTTAGGTCCGGACACGCTGCCTTAACCCATTATTCTCGTGGGTCGTGGCACAGCTCTAAAGGTGCAGTGATATCGTACAAGCTCAACACAGTACTTCAAGCAACTGTATTCTTCACTGCGCTCAACAAGCCCCGATACCCTTCTCACGGTACCGGTGTCAAGACCTAGGAGCATTAGACGATAACATATGTTTATTCTTTAGGCTACCTTGCTACATTTCAAAGCCTCGATCACTAAATCGTTTTTCAATACCCAAAAGCAATGGGTCGATCGGACAGTCGGGGTCCAGCAATTGATCGCATACATTCTTCCAGCAGATACCCTCTGTATTCCACGTCATCTCGAATAATGCGGCTGCATCCTCTCTCATGGCCAGCAGACATTTCGGACAAATATTTCCCCTGTCCTGTGATTTCCACGACTCTGTTTCGCATATGGTGCTGCGTGGCTTAGAATCTTCATTCCACCACTCTCCCTCGGAGGCACTATCCTGAGTGACGCACACGTTTCTGCTTGGTTTCGCGGACAGAGCGCCATGTCGTATCAGCTATGTTTTGATCGATCTTGGTTTCGAAGATGGTGCGATCGAGGCGTGCGCAGAGAACGCAAATGATGAGTCCAGGTGCGGCGTGTAGAGCCCGCAGACACCGAGTGTGGAGGGCGCATGCTGCGTTGTTGGCGATGCCTTCGAACAGTGGCATTGCGCTGTGATATCTTGAGTCAAAATGAGACGCGCGGCTCTTGATAAAGAGTTTCATAGCTGCGTATAAGCCAACTAGTCGGATGGCAAGATCACCGGCGGTGTCATCTGCTTGAACAAGCAGGAAAGCAATCCAATTCGCTTCAAGCACTCGTGCTGACAGTGAGCTGCAACATCTCCACAGGACCTCTGATAATTCAGATGGGTATGGTCGCATGCACCTATCCACAGCCGCCGCAATTCTCCCTGATATCGCAATGCTCCGCACCCAAACGCCGTATTGGCACTTCAACAGGCTCGCCCACAGATGCACATCACCCCCGTATCAGCAGGCTTAAGCTTATGCTAGGTTAAGTTGAGGTCTTCGCGACTCGATTTCTTTGCTCTTACGAGTGGTGGTCCAAATAGCAGCCTCTCCGCAGTGAAACACGTAAGCTTATTCGACCCCAAACCATCGATCGAAACACTTAACGCTGAGAAGAGCTAGAGCTGTCTTAGCCTCTACTTTAGAGACCATACCCACGCCGCAACTTCCCCCATTCGGTATCAAAGTATCTTCCAAAGCCTCGTATCTCGCACATGCGGCTGAAACACTTCTGACACAGCTGATTCTTGAACCTTGCTCTTTCACACCGTCCGTGTCTTCTCGGGTCTTTCTCCCAGCCCGAATCCGGATGTCCTTGTTGGTCAACCGGTCCAACTTTCCAGTTTGCGTCAATCAGTCTCCTTAGTCGTGTGTCTTCAAACACACATGGGAAACCGAGTCTGTCGCCGTCGAATTCTTCAAGCCATGGACAGCCTTGCTCTTGAGCCATCTGGAAACAACGTGTACAGAGCTGTCCGCGATAAAGTACTGACCCGCAAATTCGTGAGTCCTTTGGATTAAAGTCGCGTCGCCAGGCTTGGGACCGAAAGTCCGGGTCTTTGCAGGCGCAAAGATGCGACCAGCCTTTGGTGATTCGCTCGAAATTGTCTCGCTCCAGCTGATGCATATATTCATCAGCAAGTCGCTTCAGCCATTGCGTGTCTGGCTGTGACTCCGACAATCTGTACAAGGCAGCAAAGCTCATGTTCTTGCACCAGGAGCATAAGTCAGGTCCTTGCTCTTGCCCGCCAGGACGTGAACCGCAAGCAGTGCCGAACGCGCAGTGGGGTCTTGGTGGCGCTAGCATGATATGTTGGAGACTGGGGATAGTCAGCCTTGCAGAGTCAGTAGCTTCTGGTAGGGTGAACAGCAATTACTTACCGAATTAGAGACTAGAGTCCTACTCAGCTTCGACTCAGGACCTCGTCGTAGCTGTCTACGTCATCGTCTACTCCTCCGATTCTTTCCTCCGTTCCTTCCGACCTCGTTACGGCCTTGTCTGCCTCTTCATGATAAAGCCCGGTAGGCGTAAAGTACTCTACGACTGCGATCTTCCGGGGATATCACCTCTAACACTTCTAGCAAGCAATTCCTTTCCTACGTGCAGAAGTGCAGTCAAATTGTGTCCCGCAAAGACTTAGGTCAAGCAGTCGCCGCCTGCAATATTGGTAATCCGGGTCTTCGAAGAGATAGCGACCTTGAGCTTCGATGCTTCGTTTCAAGGCTTGCTTTTGTGGGATTTCTTCTTTAATGAGTGACACAGACGTGGTGTTGTTGTTCGCCCATATACGGATTTGCTGTGGGTCGTGTCGTTGGAGACAATCGGTGCAGACCCGGTGTGGGATGTATACTTTCTTGCCGATGCTGAGATAGGGATTCCGAGTTATGCAAGCAACAGTAGGAGGTTTGAACGACAATTAAGAAGTCAAAGACATCACTGAACTCGGGAGTGTGGCAGTCTAGACGCCGCTGATGTCCGCCTTATTTGCAACAAATTTCGTTACATGAAATCAACGTCCATGCATCTCGGGTTGCGCGACATACTATTGGTGGTAGGAGCGCGTATGATGTCAACTCTCGTGTTTTTGCTGATCGTTCATCGTGGTGGGCGTCATAATGATATCCATCACATAGAACAACGTTGTGTGAATGGTAATGAAGATGAACGCAACCGCTGAAAGTCCACCAGGGGTTGTATTTGATGTCTTCAGCCCAGCCATATCACATGGGTAGAAGCTTTCTTGTGGCGCAGAATGTGTCCAATATATCAGTTCGGTGTAAGATCCTAGTCAGCCCGTTTGGTTACCTTGATTGTGATTGCATCTTGTCACGGGGATAGGATTACCTCATAGTAATCATGTGATAGTGCGTTCCGAGAAAGCATGGGGCAACAAGCCTGGCAAATCACGGCCATTAATCCCGACAGACCGGCGAGGTCAAAGCGAAGGTAAAGTGAAGATTTGAAGAGCTTGGATGTGAGATCGCATATAACTCGTCGCCACCACAGCTTGCGGTCATCTCCGTCAGCCCGAATGTCAGGGTGGCGGCATCTAACTTCCGAGCTGAATATAGTGGTGATTCGACGACGTTGTTCGCTTGAAACATCCTAAACATTTTGATCCTTGTGCACGTGCTTGAGGGTTGACAATGGAGCCCGACTGCATGACTCGTTCCCAGATCATGCACCTCAAGTTCCACGTCGGTTTAAAACAAAGAACAAACAATTTTGTTCCACTGCTGTCCATCAGCGTCTTTCAGCACCGATATGCGATACGTTCAAAGGGCTTGTACGAGTTGGTGAGTGTAAAAGTAGCGCCACAGTCGACCATGGGGAAGCGATACGTCGTCCTCGTTTTGTGCAGCCACTGCGTCCAGCAGCTCGGTCACTAGTACAAGTCCCCGAGGTTCAACAAACTCCCACGCGGGAGTTGGCAGAGACCTTGGTGTCAGATGAGGTCTGTTCTTGCTTGGAACATGTTCTTCCAACGAAAACGCTGGTCCTTCTCGGTCAAAGGTTCAGTCACCAAATAGTGGGAGGCTCTCTCGACGTACTGCACATCTTCCATTGCATCCTCGTCGCTGCCAGAGTCGGCAGCCTCCACGCACCGGAAGTGTATGTGATTTGCGCGAGAGATGAACACAGCGGCGTCTACGATATTGAACGCGGTCTTCAATTCCATATCAATGTCGCTCGCAACCAAGACAAGTTGATGAGCCTCACACCACATGAAAAGTGCTACCTCAGCTCTCAAGTTGTTCAGAGTTAGATCGTACGAATGACCGAAATCAAGAATGTGGTTGGCACAGCTGACCCCGATCTTGTTGGCCACACCTTCGTTATCGAGCGGATTTGGTGGCTTCAACATACGACTTCTCCACTTTGCCTGGTCCCTCCAGTATGGTGCCAGGGAGCCGGTCAGTGATCGGGAACAAAAACGGAAACTAAGTCACCTGAACATACCATTACATGCGGTACAGCAAACATCCTGCGTATCGCCAAGGTCATCGACATGATGCATATGGCTGTAGGTCACGGTCCGCTTATCTGGGCACGCGCAACAGATGAGTCACTCGAGGTCCTGTGAATGTAACTTTTCGGGGATTCAGAGAAAGCCGCTCTGTAGGGAGGCTGGTAATTAATGGTCGAAATTTGAGGGTACTCGTGTACGTCCATGGAGGTAGAACTGTGAAATGAAGAGCCACACGCCATTTTCAGGTCCCTATCGAGACTTGCAGGGCCATTCCGGGAGCGTTGAGAGATGGCATAGATGAAGTTTCGCAAAATTCGGGAAGGATGCTCCTATCGCATCCGAAAATACTTTAGGTCGTACACGTATACGTATGCGGTACAACCTAGCTCGGCTAATTATGCCGTTGCCTGGCTTGTGCGCGTATTTGAGTGGTGTCGCTGCTCTAGTGCAACAGACACGAATTTGCTCGATGACCAAATGATCCTGTTGCGTCAGTCTTCGTTGCGATGTCAATGAGTGTTGTTGAAACCCCCAGTCATCGCAGGATCATATCGCCGGTGTCGACGCGCTTGGGTGCGATGGCTGAGGCTTGCTAAACAACACCCCGCTCACAACCCTATTTGGTTTTTCGCATCCACTTCTTCGACCTTCCCGAAAAAGACAGCGAGAAAAAGGCTGTCAATGCCTAGCCATAGCCAAACCTTTAATATTCTCACTTTGACTGCGCTCCAAGCTGCCGCTAAGAGGGGATAGGATTATATTGTCTAGTAGCGACGATAATAACGAGGCGATTTATCATAGGCTTGGAGGCCATTGGCATTACTGTAGCCACAAGTTACCAGAGTTTGAAGGCGCTGCTGTGAAGCTTAGATCAAGCGCATTGACGATGTGCTGGACAGTTGTAGCTCTGTATGTATGTATGTATGTATGTATGTATTCATTTAAATTTCCTATATGAGTGAGACTATGGGAGGACATGAGGGGCAGTAGCCCCTCAGGTTTAGGGTAGGCGGATTTTCAAGAGGGATAGGTCTCTGCTGACCCTAAGTGCAACAAACAAAGGAAAAGAAAACCAAAGAACATAGGAAAATTGAGAAGTGAGAACTGGCTAGGCCTAGGTCTCTGTGGTTTGTCCAAGGTGCCACTTGCGTGTGCCTACCCTGGTCCGACTGATGAAGGCTAGAGTAGCCTGGATGCCTTGTTTGGTGTGGAGGAGCAATGGAAGGGTAAGTCTTGCATTGCAAGGGTTGTGGCTCTTGTAGCGGTCAATCTGCTGATATAAAGTGGCGAGGCCGTAAATGGGGTTGAGCCACAAAGTGCCCCTAGAATAGTCCATCGAAGATTCGCAATGTGCGTGTAGTCGATTACTGCATATTATTCAAGGTGTATATAGCTATAAAAGAATTTTACTAGGGCGCTAATAACAGCTGGAAAGCCCTACGACTAGCCTAATAATTCTAGAAAGCTCTTTTAGGTGCTAAAGAAGAACCTTCTATAGCATGATGTATGCTGCATTATTAACTACTAATTACTAGCTACTCAAAGTTTGCTGGAAGTATGAAGGCAGGACTGATTCAGTTGCTAGCCGTGAGCGTGACATCATCAACGTGAACCTGCGTCCAGGGGTTGTTCATCGCACATGCCGTAAACAACTCAATGCGTATAATTCCTGCGGGAGTCGATAGACAGGAAAAAGTCGTCTGTGTCCATTCATCCGCACTCGGCGTTACGACCACAAACTTGCCTGACGAAGGACCAGAAGCACCGACACCGCAGTACCACGTGGCTGTGCAGGCGTCCTTCGTTGTCTGTCTCGTGAATGCCGAGAAGGTGTAGGTGTAGCTGGGGCTGAGAGTTAGGGATGGGGTTTGGGCGAGATACATGTATCCGATAGAATTGCGTAGCGAGGTCGAGCCAACGGGAACTTGGGTAAGGGTAAGCGCCCCGTTCCCGCTGTGAACGAGACTACTTTGGATTTCCATGCGTTGTCTGAAGATCTGTTGGGGTGCAAGAGGATTGAACCAGCTAGGAATGGTGGTGCCAGTTGTGTTTGTTCCGATGCCCGCTTCGAAACCTCCATTCGCGACCAAGTTGGTTGGTACGGGTACCGCCGAAGTAATAATCGAAAATGTTATGCTGGATGGCGAAAGCGTGGTGGATGGCGAAAGCGTGGTGGATGGCGAAGGCGTGGTGGATGATAAGGTCGCGCTAGAAGAGAATGCTGTGCTGGAGGATGGCGCTATGCTCTCTGACAATGATGCGAGGCCAGAGGATGATGATGAGTCCAAAACTCTAGATAATGACAGCGAATCAGAACTACTTGATGAGGATGAAGCTGCAAGAGACTCTTGCAAGAGCGACGGCGCTACTTGCAGAGCAGCCAAAGTCGATTGACTGCAAGCAAATGTTATAGTCGTGATATCACCCGGAAGCGTAACGGTCGCGCGAGCGCCGGGAACCGTAACAACCTCACCGGCTCCAGGAACAGTAAGGGTGGTGATATCGCCAGGAAGCGTTACAGTTGTTCGTTCTCCTGGAATAGACACTGTGGTGATCTCCGCAGGCAGCGTCACCGTAGCGGGGACAGTGACCGTGGTAACCTCGCCCTCGCCCGGAATTGTAATACTAGTTGTTACACCAATACTTATGGTCGTAGCACTACCCGGTATCGTGAGGGTAGTGATAGTACCAGGCATTGTTACTGTCACCGCAGAGGCGGAGACAGTGACTGTTGACGCTGCGGCAGCGGATTGAGTTATAGTGACTGGATTGCATGCCGAAAGAGTCGGTGGTGCGAGTGGAGGTGAAGAAAGGGTGGAGACAACGATTGAGCGGAGGGTTGATTGGGGGACAGACGGCGCTGCGCCGTTACAGGAACCAAAGTCGTTCTGGCAGGTAGTCGCAACGCAGTAGCCTTTTGTGCTTCCACAAAATCTGTTGATCAATTAGTAAGTATTGTATGAAGGATCAGTGTGTCGAAGGAGAAGCTCACCCATACTGCGAGCAGCAATTACCAAAACCGCTACCCTGACACGTTTGTCCTCCGTACTGAGACCCGCATCGACCATTGGTGGAGACTGGCTTGCTGGGTGCTGCAAAGCCGCAACTCCCGTAATCGGATTGACATTTGCTACCACAATGGCTTGAAGTCGAACCACTGGTCTTTCATCAGCGATTGTATATGGCTTTGGGGGAAGGATGAAATACCACCATGAAGCTGAAGAACAGCAGTTCCCGAAGGATGATCCCGCACAAGTTAGACCGCCATAGCTTGCTCCGCACCGACCAGTCGTTGAGATCGCAGCCTGAGCCCCGATGACACTAAAGAGAAACGTCACGATAGTGACAGGAATGGCCAACATAGTGAGGCTGAAGCGAGAGACTGAAAAGAAAACCTAAAGCGAATGGATGACTTGAAACGAGTCGGATGAGATGCAGATATCTAGAGGCATTGCTTGACTACTATATACTGTTCATAGAGGACAACGCAAGGTTTTGGCTCGAATCGCGACAATATCGAATAACTTGCATGGTGAGTTCTCAAGCGAAGGTAGTGTCCAATGGGTGAACTGCTGTAAAGCCTCTTGGTAGTCGTTTAGAACTGATGCTCACGCTTGTGCCAGAAGAAAGGATGGGCGTCTATGTTGACTCGAAGGGAAATTAAAAGCGGGTTTGTATACTACGGCGACGCCGAGTGCACGATAAGTCCCTGAGATGGTCCTGATATTATGAAGATTCGTTACCATGGAATTGGGGCCTTATTCTGTATCTATAATCGCCTGGTTTCTCTGGCTTACACATAGACACGATAAAGTGCGATAGAATTCTGTTATGAGGCTTGCGCAGGCGGATGTGTGCATAAAGGTCGTATAGAGAGGGCTGAGAATGGTGGCGTGTTCTGGGCTGGCTGAGGCACCCGTGGAGAAAAGCTCGAGTCAAGCCTCAAAAGCCGTGCCGGGAACGCCTCGCTCGACACCACACCTTGAGAGAATTCTCCCGAGAGCTTTTTGACATTCTGCCAAGTCAAAAGCCAGATCCAGGCCTGCAACACGTAGGAACGGGATTGTGTGGAGAAGCCGTAGGCAGTTCGGCGCTAATTCACACATCTTCACTTTCGAGAACGCAAACCTCAACTTCTTCGATTAACAGCTAAGCTTATCTGTAGTTACTCATCTATTAAATATGTGCTCATGACCATCAAGATCTGAAACCTAAGCAAGCTTATGTACGGCGCAGTGAAAATTCCCGGGTCGAACGAGCTCGGTCTGTCAAGTTGGGCAAGAAAACCCAATACCGAGGATGTGCGCGTAATGCTCGTGTTCGCGTAATGCTCACCCCAACACAACAACACCATTTTACCTATAACTTCCACACGCAATATCTCACGCAATATGGATCCGATCAATGCAGCAATTGAATTTTTAGAATCACAGCCATCAAATGCATGATCCTTGTATACAAAAATTGCCCTCCACTTTGGTGTATCAGGCCACACGCTCGCCCGCCAACATCAAGGCAAATGTGACGCGTATGCCACCAAATCAATCAACCAGCAACACCTCAGCCCACAACAAGAGTTGGATCTCATAGGACATATCAGACGGTTGACTGAGGAGGGCTTGCCACCTAGCAGGCGGATGCTGCGGAATTTATGCGCCTCAATTGCTAGGAAGCCTGCCTTAGAAACTTGGGTCATGCGCTTCCTTGCCCGTTACAAAGATGAGCTGAAGTCGCATCACGGCAAGGGGAAGGACCGTCTCTGCCACAGGGCAGATTCCCTATACAAATACAAGTGGTGGTTTTGCAATCTTGACAAAATCCTTTGCAAATACCACTGCCAACCGTCTGATATATACAATATGGATGAGAAGGGCTTCTACCTTGGTAGAGGTGAAGGTAGCCACAGAGTCTTTAGTAGAGACTCATGGAAGCAAGGAGGACGTTGTCAACCCATTCAAGATGGGTCAAGGGAGTGGTTGACGGTAATAGCAGCCGTTTGTGCTGATGGGAGTGCGCTGCCACCAAGCATACTGTATAGCTCAACTTCTGGCAACATTCAAGAACGCTAGACAAAGGATATAGAGTACAAGGACAATGAGGTGATGGTGGGCACAACCCAGACGGGATAGAGCAACAACAACATGGGGGTAGCTTGGCTGAGGGACGTGTTTGATAGGTATACCAAGGACAAGAACCCCCTACGTCACCAATTACTCCTTCTAGATGGCCACTCATCCTATCATACACAGGAGTTTATGGACTACTGTCGTCCCCGGAGGATCCTACCCCTGTTGCTACCTCCTCATAGTACTCGTACATTGCAGCCGCTAGATGTAGGCCTCTTCTCCCCCCTTAGCAGAGCGTATAGAACGGCCTTAGAAGATTACCTAGAGAAGACACAAGGGCTACTATCCCTTAAGAAGGGCAACTTCTACCACCTATTTAAGGATGCCTGGGATGCCTCCTTCACTGTTGCCAATGTCCAAAGCTCATTTTCAACCACTGGTATTGCTCCATTTGACGCCAAGCAAGTGCTCAAAAAGTTCTGCAATACAACGCCAGAGTCTCCTGAGTACCCTACTACGATTGATACGGTCAATAGGGCTTCAATCCAGTTGCTCATGAGTAAGCCTATCACCCCTGGTAGCCGTGAGGCTGAGATAGTGAAGGAAACGCTTCTTTCACTACAAGCGCAGCAAGCTATCCTAGAGTACAAAAACAACGGCCTTAGGTTTGCCTTAGGACGGAAGCAGAGGGACTATGAGACCCCTATTAACGCTCTGGATCTTCAGATGAATAGAGAGGCTCATTAGAGGGCTCAACTTCTATCACCAAGGACAATCCGCCATGCCACTGATTGGAGGGTACAGAGGGAGGAGGAGGAGGAGGAGGAGCAACTTGAGTGGCTTAGGACAAAGGATATGAAGGCTGAGGCTAAACTTATTTGGGAAGAGCAGGCTTGGATTAGGCGGGTTGAGCGTGAAAGACTCAAGAAGGCACGGGAGGAGGAGAGGGCTATGAAGGCGGCTAAGCGTGATGCTCAAAAACGAGCCAACAATGCCAAAAAATTGCAACAACAACACCAGGATTATAATTGCAAGGTATCAAAGCCCCGTACCCATAAGCCTCAGGCAAAAGAACAATGCATGGGTGGTGCTGTTAGGGGTGCTGCTGAGGAGGTGCCTGCACCGGCGCATCCAACAACCCTCACCCGGCACGGCCGGGCTGTCAATCTTCTAGCAAAAATTAGATAGCCAAAGTTGTAGAGCTACCTCTATAGAACAATACACCAAGTTATCTTCTAATAATAGCTATTGTGGGTGGTTGCGCAGCCTCATATTTGCTATTGCAGTAATGTAGTTGGGGTGAGCATTACGCAAACACGAGCATTACGCGCACATCCTTGGTACCGTGCACGTTGGCGCAACGACCGCCTTGGCGCAACAATTGCAGAACACCAGAACACCAGAATGGTGCCAACTCTACTAATATGAGTCCAATGGAAGCTGCCGTTGCAGCAATCAAATTGCTGGAACCAGGAGAACCTTTTACATATACAGCAATTGCAACAGAAGCAGGAGTATTACGGTAGTGCTGTACTTTAGACTCCTTAAAAGATCAGAGAAGGAAACGCTTGCTTAGCAGTAAAACAACAAGACGATGAGGAGTTACAACTTCAAAAAGTAAACAACAAGGAGCTTAAGGCAGCTGCTGCCCTGTACAATAGAAAAATTGCAGAGGAGAAGCGTATAGCACGGGAGGAAGCTAAGGTGGTGAGAGATCAGGAGATGGCTGTGAAGGCTGCTGAACGCGCTGCCAAAATTGAAGCCAACAACACTAGAAAAGCTCTCTAAACTTCCCAAAGCAGTAAGCGCAAAGCCTTATGCCTATCCCAGCCAAAGGCTAAACATACCGTGCAGGTTTGCGTAATGCGTAGCAAACACCAAACCACCACAACTAGATTAAAGCTGCAGCACCCACCACAATAGCTATAATCATGATATTTCTTGGTGGAGAGGTCTAGATAGCCCAAAAATGAATTATATCTACTTAAATTGGCTTGGTGTGTTGATGCACCAGCCTGATCTTGATTGTGGTAGCAGGAGTAGCAATACAGCATCCTTGGTCCTACCACTACCGCCTGCCTCCACCACAGTCTCAGTTCTTTTGGTAGTCTTAAGACCTTGCTTGCTGCTGTTTTTGGATGATTTGATGCAAGCTTGGAGTTATTTTTTGGCTTGTTAGACTCTCTGGTTCCCTGTGCGCTTTGCTACCAGATCTGCCTTCTCCTTTGCCTTAACTACTCTTGCTTCTGCTCTTTCCATACGCCTTTCCTGAATTAACCTGGCTTTGAGCTGTTGGTTTGATTTCCGCACCTTAGCTGCCTTGACTTTCTGTTGTTGCAAGTGCATCTTCTCTTGCTCCTGCTGCCTC
>ML976005.1:0-104210 GCA_010015635.1 Clathrospora elynae
GTTGTTGAGATATGGGGGGGTGGTTCAGGGGGTGGTTCAGGGTGTGGTTTTGGTGTTTGTGTGCATTACGTGTTCCTGGGCATTACGTGCTACCCTACGGTATGGGAGCACTGGATGCCTTGATCCGTCCGATCTCTCTGCTCTATGAGATCCGCGATGGCAGAGAGAGCAGCGTACGCTCCTGCTCTCTGTGCTCTCTAGGGATCGGGAGATCCTGGAGAGCAAGCTGTACTTCATAGCACTGCCGTCCGGGGTCTCGGCCCGTTGTGCCGTCATGCTCTCTCGGTTCTCTGCCAAGAGAGAGAGAGCCTGTAGATCGGCTCCAGGACTAGTTTGTTGGATAGTCACAGTAGGCAGCATAAAAAGGAGAGAATAGAGCATCAAGGAAGCTTAACGAAAGGAAATGGGGAGGATATACTTTCTCAACAAGAGGCTGTGCAGCAGGCTGCATATGAGAAGCGTCAAGTTGAAGAGCAATCAGGCCACAGGCGCCAGGCTTTAGCCCGCTGCAAGAAGTGCAGAGAGACTGGGCACAACTCACGTATATGCAAGATGGATACGACAAATTCTGCTTAGTTGAGAATATCAATAAATATACAGCACTCCAATATTTGATTCAGTTATACGCCTGTCAAGGTGTGCAGTTCGCCGCCCGCTTGTACGCGCTCCTTTGTCAAACACGTTACAGCCAATTCCACTACCCCTCACCAACACCATAGGTTGGCAAATGGTCAAGCCAGCCTAATGACATCAAGAATAAAGCAATGCCTCGGGTATCTGGACATTTTCTTTGCTAATACTTCCGCTGTAGCACAAGAGCTCTCTTTTCTCTCGGGAGACGCATTCGCCGCATCGAATCTTCAAACGCACACCGAAAGTCCTTGTGTCACCAACGCAAACGTGAGCACCGTGTGGCAGACGAAGCAAACTCGATCTCTACTGTTAAGACGTCCATCGCTCTTTTAGTGGCCTTCCACACCAGGTCACACAGTAAATGTGAAGGCCCGATCTCCACACCGCTGTGGAAAACAAACATCGTGGCAAAACCTAGGCGTCTTTTTCTCTTCAAGTGAGCAACGGCCCGTTGCGCATCTGCACGAGCATCTAGAGGACTTTGAAACGTGAGATGAGATGGTGACGCCGTGGAAACTGGGGTCGAGCCCGAGAAGACCAGAAGATGTGGAGTGGCTTTTGAGAATGGGCAGAGAGTGGGCGAAGTCGTGGTGATTGCATTTTCGGCAAACCTAAGCGTGTTGTTTAATGCTCATTTCCTCTCGGAACACGGACAAACGAAACGAGGGGCCATTGGAGGGAATCTCGAATCTCGTTTGCGAATCTCTTTGCGTTTGTACATATGCAGGTGTGTAGGAAGGGCGCCCTTGCCTTGGGGGACGCGCTATGTGCCGGATCGGTTAGATGCGAGCCGTCTCCTGGGTTTGCTGGGACGACGCCATCCTAGTGGTAACGTTGCACTCCAGGCCTGTCAACCAAGATCTATGTGTATGCACCTCTCCCTGCGCATGCGGGTGCAGCGTAGCTGCAGTGAATGAACCGTTGATGGCCTGAGATGTGCCCCTCACCTCGGTGCTACCAAGGTATTCAACGCGACTAGTCTCCGTCTGTTCCATCGCCGTCTCCACCTAGTCTATTCAACGAACGACGGTTGCTCTTTGCTATTCCTAGCCCCGGCCCGAGGCCTTTGACGCGATGGCATTTGCAATCGGCCGTGGTCCGTCGAATGCGCTGGTGGCTGTTCTAGCAGCCGTGATAACAGAGATTCGTGCCAGATAGAAGAGGCGAAGTCCACGCATCAGCCATTCGGAGACCTCCGAATCTCATGCTTGGCGATTCCGCATAGGCTCTCGTGGCTGTCCAGGAAAAAGCAAGAGGAGGCGCCAAGAAGGGTGCATGTGTCGCAGCAGGCGAGTAGCAGTACCGCAATTCACTGCTTTCTCCCCCACGATTGCCTGTCGTGTGCACAAATTACACGCAGCACGGCGAGACAGGGTGGCTTGCCGATGTGGACTCGCGCGGACTGCACTACTAGTCCAACTCCGGTCAAGCTTGATTGTCCTGAAATGGGCCATTGGTCCTTGTGGGGAGGTCCAACGGTGACAGGGCGCTCGACGCTAAGTAGCCCTTATCTTTTGGGTGCGGGACATGCTGGTAGATAAATTCACAGACATGCAGACCCTGTAAGGCTTTCAATTCAGTTAAAAGCTCGCTTCGCCTCCCCTACAGGACAGAGCTTGACGTAGATCTCTCGCGAAGTTGGCCTACACTCCTTCACCCGCACCTCTACCGCGGTCAACGCCAGTCTTGCGATCAACCCCTCGATATCGCTGAAATCTCTGCAAGATGGGTTTGGTTCACAATGCTAACGCTGCCGTGGCGCGCTCCATCGTGGGCAGGTACTTCCGCCTTGAGGGATCCGGTCACGTACGTGTATCTTGAGGGTATCAAAAGCAGAACTTACCCAGACTAACAACATCCGCAGCCCAAGGAGCGCAAGGGCAGCTACTTTTTCACCGAGCTCCGCGCCGGAATGGCAACCTTCTTCGCCATGGCTTACATCATCTCTGTGAACGGCATGTGGCATACAGACTGTCATTCATCAACATTGCTGACTCAGCCCAGCATCAATCGTGTCCGACACTGGTGGTACATGCGTCTGCCCAGGGATCGAATCTGATCGCTTCTGTAACAACGACCAGCAGTATCTGTTGTGCGTCCAGGAAGTCAAACGCGATTTGGTGACGGCGACAGCTGCTATTTCCGCTTTGACATCCTTCTGCATGGGCTTGTTCGCCAATATGCCCATTGCTCTAGCTCCTGGGATGGGGCTGAACGCCTATTTTGCTTACACGGTCGTCGGATTTCACGGAGATGGTATGTCACACCTACTCTCCGTTACTGTGATCCCAGACATGCGGCCTCCCGAACAGGTTGGCACATGCGCCATTGTCATACCACATGCTTTTGCTGGAACATTGCTAATTACTCTTCAGGCATGGTCCCATACAGGGTTGCCCTCACCGCCGTCTTTGTCGAAGGTTTCGTCTTTGTCGGTCTCACGATTCTTGGTGTTCGACAGTGGCTTGCTAGGTACGTTCGAAACCTTGCTTCCTTCTCGTGGGCTTTATTTCTGCCATGTGCCGCTTTTACTGCTGACGTTGGCCGAGAAGCTGCACATGTCAGATTTACTTGGCCGCGTAAGCGCCACTTTTGCGCAACGCTGACCATCTCCACAGAGCAATTCCTTCCAGCATCAAACTTGCCACCGGCGTTGGAATTGGGCTGTACCTCACTATCATCGGCCTCGCATACTCGGCTGGCATTGGTCTCATTACTGGTGCCCAATCGACTCCTCTAGAGCTTGCAGGTTGTGTCCCTTCGCTACAGGTGGATGGCGTCTGTCCCGGGGGTGCCAAGATGAGGAACCCGACTATGTGGATCGGCATCTTCTGCGGCGGTTTCCTGACGGTCATGTTGATGATGTACCGCATCAAGGGTGCGATTATCTTTGGCATCCTGCTTGTCTCAATCATCTCATGGCCACGCTCCACCAATGTCACGTACTTCCCTCACACTGAACTCGGCGACGCAAACTTCGATTTCTTCAAAAAGGTTGTTACATTCCACCCGATCCAACGGATTCTGGCTGTTCAGGAGTGGAACATCCACGAGTACGCCGGTCAATGGGGTCTTGCTTTCATCACCTTCCTTTACGTAGATATCCTTGATTGTAAGTTGCGCCTCAACACGATATTTAGGATCAGGTTCTAATTTTCACAGGCACCGGTACCCTGTACTCTATGGCTCGCTTCTCTGGCGCCATCGATGAACGTACCCAGGATTTCGAAAACTCGTCTATCGCCTACTCGGTCGACGCCCTCGGCATCTCCATTGGCTCACTCATGGGATGTCCTCCCGTTACCGCTTTCATCGAGTCCGGTGCTGGTATCTCCGAGGGAGGCAAGACAGGTCTTACTGCCATGTTCGCTGGTCTCGGGTTCTTCATCTCCATCTTCTTTGCACCGATCTTCGCCTCCATCCCTCCCTGGGCCACTGGCTGCACACTTATCATCGTTGGCTCTCTCATGGCCCAGTCCGCCAAGGACATCAACTGGCGCTACATGGGCGACGCTATTCCAGCGTTTCTCACTATCGCCATCATGCCCTTCACGTACTCGATTGCCTACGGTTTGATCGCCGGTATATGCTCGTATATCTTCATCAACACTCTTGTGTTCCTCATCGAGAAGGCATCAGGTGGCCGCATTGTCCCACCGAACAAGGACGAGAAGGAACACTGGACGTGGCGCATTCCCGGTGGCTTGCTTCCTCCATGGATGCAGCGGCTCACTGGCGGAAAGAAGGACTTCTGGAAGGCTAATCCTGAGTCTGAGGGCGTCACGGAGCCCCAAAGCGGAGATAGCTCTTCGCACAACGTTCCTGAAAAGGAGTTTGTCACCGATAAGCAGCCCGAGAAGGTTGCTTAGATACTTTTAGCCCACGCCATGGCGCATACTGTTGATTTATGGATAGCTGAAAAGTTGGCTTAGTGTTTCGTGTTGCTTGTGTTTCTACGGCGTCGGCTTTGCGTCGTCAGTCTTTGCATGGGTGTTGTCAGGTCAGCCTCGAGGGGCGACAGAATATTTTTCCGATTATACCCTCACTTGTATCCGATTACGTTGATTTATTGAAACCACTCTTTACATTGCCAGATCAACCGTGCTTTATTATGATGATGGTCTATCCTTTGGCGTGTTGGGGAAAGAGGTGATGCTCCAAAGTCTTGTGTTCACCCCATCTGCGCACAACATGACATTTGACATGGAGCCTGCCGTGCACAAGGACGACAGTACTACCGGGCACTCGAGCCGCGTCGCACACATCAATTGATCAAGCTTTGTCGGCAATCGGAGTATGAGCCAGATCGGAGCTGCCGATGTCGCACCGACGCAGGGACGAGTGACAAGGCCGAGGCAAGACCACCCCTCTCTGAGTGATGATGTCGGTCACCGAAGGCGGCCAGAAACATTGCTAGCCCAGCACATGTGCAATTGCCCTTCACACAGCATCCGTTACACACAGCACTCGGGTATCATAGCTGAACTTGTATATTCGAATTGGAGTGTCTAAAGAGCAGAGAAAGAATAACAATAGCGGGGCTTACACAAGCACGAGATCTTTTTTCTGGGCAGGGACTACGAGCGACTCAGCTTTGGAACTACGCAGCACGACATCGATCAGTCACATCTATCGAAAGCATCAGAGAGCGATTATTCTAGGAAATCATTTCATCACGAGAGTGCTTCGAACATGTCCGCCGAGCTCAGCAACATGCCCGCCCACGGCACTAACGGTGTCTCGAATTCCACACCAGGACACGCAGCATTCGACTCGATACCAGATGTTATACAAGCCTTTGGTACGCCTTCCTCAAGTCCTCTAAATCCGCCAACTCCGACCCCTCCGACCCCTCCGAACCCCGCCCATGTTTACCTTCACACCCACTAACCACGCACCACCACAGCCAACGACGAGTTCGTAATTGTCCTCGACTCGCCCTCGCGCGAAAACGAAGGCGACCTCATCATCGCCGCTTCCGCCCTCACGCCCGAGAAGGCCTCCTTCATGATCCGCTACTCCAGCGGCTACATTTGCGCGCCCCTCCCCGTCTCGCGCGCCGCCGCCCTGCACCTCCCCCAGATGGTTGAGGACAACGCCGACCCGAACCGCACCGCCTACGCCATATCAATCGACGCCAACGACCCCGCCACGACCACCGGTATATCTGCCCACGACAGGAGTCTGACGTGCCGGATGCTCGCGGATCCCACCGCCAAGCCGACCCAGTTCCGACGACCGGGCCATATACTGCCACTACAAGCTAGGGATGGCGGGGTTAGGGAGCGCAGGGGACATACGGAAGCTGCAGTTGATCTGTGTCGATTAGCGGGGAAGGAGCCTGTGGGCGTCATCTGCGAAATGGTCATTGATGGCGAGGCGGTTCCAGGCAAACCGGAGTTCGTGGGCGGCGGCATGATGCGGACAGAAGAGTGTTTGGCCTTTGGGAAACAGTGGGGCATCAAGGTGTGTACGATTGATGATATGGTGCGGTATATTGAGGAGAATGAGGGCGTGCTTGGTAAAAGATCTTAGTTAGGTTGTGTAACAATGGTACAAAGGACAAGGGATGGGAGAAACAGGGGGTTTAAGGTGTGTTGGGTAGGAGACATATCATATGGGCGTTTAACATAACATGACCTCTCACCATCCCTTGTACCTCCAGTGACGCCTCCCTCTTGAAAACCAGCTCCCTTTATACCAGAGGGGCTACGACCCCTCTTGTCCTCCCATAGTCTCAGACTCATATAGGACGTTAAGTGGATACATACACACAAACATGACATGATGGTGCGACGTGCATTATTCGGATCACACGCATGGATAGGGTTCACGGTAGATAGATATATCAAACCAGTGTAGGTTTCCAAAATACAGCATGGCTTTGCACATCCACATACTCTCACCATCTTTACATTTGCACTCGAGCCTCGAAGTAAACCTCTACAGCCACTATCAAGGAGTCCGAGTGTTTAGTTGTGGTAAGCATAGGACGATCAATTGACCACTGGCTGCTAGAGTTGACCATAAAGATATAACCACAGCTTGTTTGAAGTTCGTCAGTCATGATGCATCATGAACGCTGCGATCGACCAAGATCAGGTGAACTAGTTGTACTAGAGGAAAAATTACTAAGAACACAACCACTGACGACCAGCGGGCTACAGCCGGAGCTGAGCAAACTTCCTACCATTACCGAAAATCCTGTACCGGGAACCCAGAAACTCCGTCCCATGTTCAAAGCACCCAGCCTCACGTAAAGAACCCCTCCATCCTCCCCATCGCCTCCCTCATAACCTCTAGACTCACAGAAAACCGTATCCTCGCCCACCCAAAATCCTTGTCAACGCCTTTATAGAACCTCCCCTGCGCTACCTTCACCCCATGCACTGCCAGTCGATCGTAGAAGCTCTGCTCATCCTCTGCGCTCTTCGCTCCTTTGGCTAGCTTAGCGAAGAGGAAGAGTCCATGCGTAGGCGTGACGAATTCGAGATTCCACCTACGAAGAGACGAGGCAAGAATATGGCAGGATTGGGTCAAGCGCTCCGAGTTCAGGGCGAGCAGAGTGGGGAGTTGAGACCACGAAAGGAGGTTGCTGAGGTAAAGCGTGGATATTGAGGATGGGTGGCTGGCTAGGAGGGCCATTGCTGTGAGGAGGTGGGGGTTTTGCTGGGAGACGATGCAACCCTAGTGCTGTTGTTAGTATCAAGGCACTTTTGACCTTGCTAGTGGACAGGACGGCCTACCACTTTAAACCCACTCATCCCGAACAGCTTACTCGCACTCCATATCACATGCACACAACTTGGGTCCACCTTCACCGCTCCCTGTGGTACAAGCGGCTCCGCCAAGCTCAGCGCGGAGACGAACTTTGGACTCTTGGCATCTACACCGTTAAGTCCTGTCAAGGCATGGCACTCATCGCAAATGAAATGCAACCCGCGCTCCTGACAGAACTCCATGAGCTCCAGTAGCGTGTCTCGGGGATAGCATGTTGAGAGCGGGTCATTTGGGTTACACAAGAGCACAGCCTTGATGCGTGACTTTTCGGCTGAGAAGTCGTAGGCTGCTTGGAGAGAGGGCAGCAGGTAGTTGTCCCAGTGGGAGTAGGTGGGCGGTTGAGCAAGGATGATATTGACGTTTGCTTTGCGCTTTAGAATCGGTTCGAATCCAGCTGTGCCTCAATTAGTACTTACGACTTTGTCTCGGGATCAAGTGGTTATGGGGGGAAGCATGGATGGAGGTAAGGGTGCTCACGCCAATGCGGTCCTGGGATGAGAACACTGTCTCCATCATCACAGACAGCGTGGATCACGTTTTCAATGGCATCAGTAGCCCCTGCTGTGAGCACGATATGCTCGGGCTTCACTGCATGGAACGCATTAAAGTAGGTGTTGAAGAACGCGGCTAGAGCTTCGCGCAGTCGTGGATCCCCGCCGTTGAGCGAAGCGACTGGTGCTGCGAACGCCTGTTCGAACTATTAGCGGGGCACACAACCTGTCCGTGAAGCATGACAAACCTCACTTGTAACTTTGTCCTCGACAGTGCTCGTGAAGAATTCAAGGAGTTCAGGGTGGATGACTTCGTTGAGGGCGCGTGATAGATCGATAGGCGCAGGTGTGGAAGCATCGTGTTGCTCTGGTGGGGCGCCTACCGCGAACGCTGGAAGGAGCTCATTTAAGGTCTTCACCATGCGCCTCGACAACCCGGGCTCCATGGTAGACGACACGGAGATAAAGTGCGTATGACGCATTCAATCAATAGGATACGGAAGCATTGAGGCCGCAAAGGAGGCCGCAAAGGAGGCCGCGAGCAAAACAGGCTGTCGAAACTACCGCATGCCAAGAGGATTGTTTTGCGGCACAGTTGGGAACTTCCAGCGGTTTGGTTCCTGCGACCGAGCTGATAGCGCATGTGAACCGACTCCGGGTTATTGCTAGTGGAAGGGGTACTCGAAAGAGGCATCAACTCCATTTGAAAATGCTATAGCCAAAGTAAACAAAACAAGCTTATGGGGAATCTCGTACTTAAAAACCCTCCATACCAAAGCCAGAAACCCCACAATGCTTGCTACCCATCTATCCCAATGCTTGTGCCTTGATCATCACTATCACATCCGCACATTCCCAAATCGAACCAAACGCCGCTAAAATGCCCAGGGGTTGCATGCAGAGAGCGTGCAGGGCCTGAAACACGCGACGAGCCCTAAGAGCGCCCACAAGAAAATGTCGCAAGGGCAGGCAGACAAAAGTAGCGAGAAGTAGACCGTTTCTGGCAACGCGATACAGATAGTGGAGCAGCTGGCGTGTGTTGATGACACCACTTGGGACAGTCCTGGCTATTTTCGCGGCATGTTTGCCGACCTCGCCCTTCAAGGATCCGTGCTACCTAAAGCTTCGAATCACACGCATCGCGTATAGCTACTTAGCGGGTACGCGCGAAGCCGAGAGGTGACAATGCTCAGTGTTGTGGCCGTCCGATGCCTTGTTTTGCCTGGAACGCGTTAGATGTACGACAATCAACATCAAGAAGGATCAACTTACCTTCATCATCTCAATCCTTTGCTTCAGGTTCTGCGTGACCTCGGCAGCACGCTTCCAGCTTTCTGCGCCCGAACTAGCCTGCGAACCTCCTCGAGCAGTGATGCCACCGTTCTCTGCCGGACTGATGCGACCACCACCTCGCGATGACATGGACGACTTGCCAGAGGCATCTGCTCGCGGACTCAGTTTTCCGCTCAAATTACTGCCAGGGCGGGATAGAGAATCGAAGTTCTCCTTACCATCGCCGCCTGGGCTTGTAGGCCCGCTGGCAAAGCTCCTCTCTCTTCTACCGTATGGGGCTCGAGTGCCGTAACCGGAGTCACCGAGATGCGTCCCGTTCGTGTTTGCGGTGGTGTTGTCGGTGTAGATCTGCTCTGCCAGGTCTGTCGGTGGTGGTGAGGAAGCGCGCACTTGACGACTCAGTTCGCGTTTGAGGCGATCGACTTCTCGACGCTGATTTTGGACTGTCTGTTCCGATGCTTCAAAGTCTGACCGGGCACGGACTAGCTGTGTTTCCTTCGCTTTGATGGACAGCACGTCACGAGTGTGATCCTCGATGAGCTGAGCGTTTTGATTCTGTAGTTCATGGATTTGTGACGTGAGCTTTGTTCGCTCTCCGCGCAGATCTTCGTTCTGCCGCCGTACACGCTCAACCTCAGCTCGAAGTTCATCAAGTTCAGCCCGTTCCACTAAGCCGAGTCCAGTTGGAGCCTGTGGGACGGATGCAGCAGCAGATTCGGTGGCGGGCTTTCCGAGGGGACGTCCCGCAAGGCCACGTCCTGCTCCAAACTTCGGTGGCGGCGGCGGTGCTTCTTCCTCAAGCGGAGGTGATGCTACTGGTCTTCTTGGTGAGGGAGCAGCGAGACCTGAGCCGGGTTTCTTCAGTCCTCCCAGTCGCGACGGGGCAGCGAGACTAGGCTTAGCACCTAGCTTGGATACACCTGGCCTTGATGTTGGCTTCGGTTCAAGCGGTGCCGTAGGCTCTTCTGCTGGTGGTGGTGGAGCTTTGACTGCAGGAGCTGGCTTCTTCGCGCCTGGTGCCGGTCGCTTTCCCATGGTCTTCTTCGTCGCTGCTGGAGCGGCTGCAGGCTTAGGCGGAGGGGCGGCTTTCGGCTTGTATTTAGATTTTACTTCGGCAGCATCGAAGAACTCCTTAATCTTGGTCTTACGAATTTCATCAAGACCATCGAGATGCGCGTTCATGATGCGATCTCCCATAATTTTCCATAGCGTACCGAGCGTCTCGGCACCAGCAGACCGCTGCACTTCTTGCGATTCGGTGAGGAGCTTGGTGGAAGCCTCAGCAATTGCTTTGGCCTGTTCTGGAGTGGGAGCTTCCCGGGTGTTCTTCAAACACCGTACAAGAAAACGTGACGATTCGAGCTTGACTTGCGGGTTCTTATGCTTCAAGAATTCCAATATCTCCTCCAGACAATCTTGGAAGCTTGTACAAGCGAACGACGCGTCAAGAGCAGCCCCGATAGCGTCAGTCACTGCCTGTTTCTTCTCTTTCAACCGCTCCATCATAGCGTTCATGATGTCTTTGCGATATTTGGCAAAGCTTTTCTTCAAGCCCTTTGCCAGGAGTTCCACGCAGTTTGCGGCGGTGGTGACGACGGCGATATTGGCATCTTTCATGCTCTTTGCAAACCCGCGTACCAATTCGTCAAAGTGACCGTCGGCTATTCTGGGGTGGTTCAAGGCTTTGTGTACTTCGTCCAGCGTCTCTTTCCGGTCTTTCCATTTGGACGACGCCAATTTATCGGTGTAGTCCTTGGGTATGTTTGGGAACACATCGACAGGCTCGAACTCGGGCTCGAGATCGATTGCAGCTTCCTCTTCCTCCTCTTCCTCCTCCTCTGCGCCTGGCGCAGCGACTGCGGCTTCCTTGGCGGCCTGCTGGGACCGGAGTAGGCGCTCTTGTTTGGGTGGAGGCTCGTCTTTGACCTTCTCGAACAGTTTGTCGAGGTCCTGTTGCTGCATTGGCTTCAGCTCGTTCCAGAACAGCGGCTTCATGGCTTCCTTTAGCCATCGGTAAAGCTCGACCGTCAGCTCCTGCGCCTTTGCGCGCACATTTTTGTCCGCATGAGCGTACGCCTTGGGAAGCACCTTCAGAACAGGCTTGGGCTCGATCGTCTTGCAGCCGTAGGCGTGGTATATCTGCGTCAGGGCGTCGAGTGTGGCGACGATGACCTTGGGCTGCTTGTTCCCCAGGACTGGCAGCAGCTCTTCGATGACTGGGTCTGCCTTGTCGGTCTCGATGTACAGCATCAGGGCCTCGAGCGCCTTCTGCTTCGCTGCGGGCCGCGTCGACGGCAGACCCTTCTCGGCGATGGTCGCAATGGTGTTTCCGCGTGTCCTACGGCATTATACGTCAGTATGGCAAAATTTGATGCCCCATAGTGGTGGTCCTCACCGCACGCAGCCCTCTCGTCCGGCTATCTCTAGGAAGGCGCAGAGGGCGCCCAGCCCTTCTTGCTGTGCGGCCACATTGGAGTCGCCGGCGACGCCTTTCCATATGCTCGCATCGTAGATGAACTGGCGCACGACCGGGTCCTGTTCGCTTGCGGCGAGACTGAACTCCTTGGCAGCGGTTTCGTAGCCCTCCTTCCGCACCTTCCAGTTCTTGTGGATGAAGCGGTCGGGGAGGGGCAGCGCGCTGAAGTCTTCCTCTGCGTCCGCCATGGCGTGTATGGTATACTACGGTGCGGGGGATGTGAAGGAAGCTGAAACTAGTGATTAGTCAGTGGCAAGGGCGCAGAGACGTTAGGAAACGCTGAATCGTTACGCGCACTGGTCCAGACAACCAGAGGTCCTGCGCAGTGACTTGCACGTGCAGCAGTGGGAATACCTGTGCGCATGGCGGTTGGTGCAGGAGGCATGGGTGGCAGGGAACGTACCAGATGCTGGCAGTAATGCAGATAGTTTGTTTGCGCGGGGTGAGACTTTGATTCGCGCTGGTCTTGTGGCGGGGAATGTCTTGCCAGGTGATGTAAAAGTTGCGCGTATTTGGTTTATCGGCGGGCGCTCGTTCCCACAGCGACACACCCTTCTCTGGCAGCCACATCCCGGAAACTCTCCACATGCCAGCCGCCCGCAAATAACTACATACCCCCGCATACCCGCTGCTTCACCATAATCACTGCCCCCTCCCGCCGCTTGCTCGACTGTAACCCTCGACCGTCTCGCTGTCCGTCGCTCTCCGTCGCTCTCCGTCGCTCTCCGTCGCTCACCGCATCTCCCCGTGCCCGCCAGAAACATCCGAACTGAGCATCTACGCCAGACGCATACGAGAGCTTCCGTGCATGGTGGACACTTGCGGCAGTCGCATATGAGCTAGTCCCCCTCGTCATGAGCGCCATTCTGACCGACCGGCAAGCGGAGGAGCTGTGAGCGCTCTACGCAGCAACAATCCAAGACGCCACAACTGACGCAGAGGCAGGCACAAGGCGATAATAGCATACCTGGGCGTCATAAATGCGCCCAAGACGGCCGAAGCGTTTCGGGACGAGGCCAATGTCTCCGCCAGCTTCGACGAGACCACACGGAAAAAGTACGAGGGGCTGCTGGAGAAGAAATGGACCAGCGTAGTCCGGTTGCAGAAGAAGGTAGTTCCTCGACAGTAGTAAGACAGCCGGCATCTTGCTTACGCACCACAGGTCCTGGAACTTGAACAGCGCAACCAGAGCCTCCAAAGCGAGTTGGACTCCGGCACCCCCACCTCACTTCTCCGGAGAAACCAAGACCCCACCAGCTGGTTGCCCCGAGCCCCCGCACGCCATACTCTGCAGTCACATCGCTCGCCCATCACATGCGTCGCATTCCACCCAGTCTTCTCCTCACTCGCTTCTGGCTCTGAGGATACGACCATCAAGATCTGGGACTGGGAGCTGGGTGAACTCGAAAGAACAGTCAAGGGGCACACAAAAGGCGTGCTGGACGTCGACTTTGGCGGCCCAAGAGGCGGAACACTGCTAGCGTCGTGCTCGAGCGATTTGACTATCAAACTCTGGGACCCCTCCGACGAATACAAGAACATCCGAACATTGCCTGGCCATGATCACTCCGTCTCCGCGGTCCGATTCGTGCCTAGCGGAGCGGCAGGCTCACCCTCGTCCGGCAATTTGCTCGTCTCCGCCTCTCGAGACAAGACTTTACGGATATGGGACGTCACAACAGGATACTGCGTCAAGACAATACGAGGGCACGCAGACTGGGTGCGAGACGTTGCGCCTAGCTTCGACGGGCGGTGGCTGGTCTCAGCGGGAAACGACCAGACTGCTCGCCTGTGGGATGCCAGCTCAGGAGAAGCCAAGTGCACCTTCCTCGGGCACGAACACGTTATCGAGTGTGTGACAATAGCGCCTCCGGTGTCATACGCCAATCTCGCCTCTCTCGCCGGGTTGAAGAAGCCACCACCACTCAGCAGCTCCGCAGAGTTCATCGCAACAGGGTCCAGAGACAAGTCGATCAAGATATGGGACGGACGGGGAACGCTGATCAAAACGCTTGCTGGTCACGACAACTGGATACGCTCACTGGTCTTCCATCCAGGTGGAAAGTACTTGCTATCGGCTAGCGACGATAGGACGATACGGTGCTGGGATCTCACGCAAGAAGGCCGATGTGTCAAGGTCGTGACAGATGCACACGGCCACTTTGTCAGTTGTATGCGATGGGCGCCCAATGTTGTCAAGGACGTGCCCGTCAACGGTGATGCGCCCAATGGCGCAACAAACGGTCTGAGTAAGAAGAAGGAGGAAGACGGCGCTAAAGCCGGCATACGATGTGTGATTGCCACTGGTTGCGTGGATCTCAATGTTCGCATTTTCGCATCATGAGAAAAACTGGCGGCGTTGTGTGCTTTGGTTGCATGGTTGGATGTACAGACAAGAGGGTTGGCGGCTTCGCGGACGGAATTTCAAATTTTACGACTTCATGTAAGTATACCCAAGATACGCGTCATGACTTCTTTTCATGCGTCCACGACAGAGGCACTCGTGAGAAGGCCTTGAGATGTTCGATTGAAGCCAACGTGGGAAGACAAGAAGATATAACTATATTGAGACATGCGATGAGATCGTTGAGACAAATCTTGAAAGAAAAGGAGCGTCTTGTTGACCTGACCTCCAACACTACACTATCACTATAGTTTATTTGTACATACGTCTACCATGTGCAAGGCCCGGGCCCGCTGCGCGAGTGGAGTCCACGTGACGTGGGCTTAGTCACGAACGCGCTAGCGGCGCGGAAAATTTCGGTCCAAGCTCCGATAGCCTTAACTTTTCTTCGACCGACTCCAGAGCTTCTTCCTTACACCACACTCTTCGCAAGCTTGACCATGACCACAAGCAACATCGCGCATTTGGCCATGGCCGCATTCCCATCAACTGCTAACCACTCTGCTTACCGGCACTGCTACCAGTTTCAACGCTCTAGGTACGTACGAGCTTCCCCGCCTCAGCCCACACCTAAATGATGATACACAAAGCCAAATTCAAACTAGAGTCTTTGACCTTTCGGGGAATGAAACTCCAACTTTTGCACGTCAGTCTGAATGCGATAGCATCTTCGACACTTCCTGCAATTCTCGGTCAGAGAGCAGCTGGCTAACTCGCATCAGATTCCTTGGACTTCATTGAAACACCATGTGGCTCTAGTCCACCCTGCTAGCATTCACTGTTCGCCATTACAAGTATGTATTATCCTACACCCTGCCCGTATCTTCCAATGATGATCAGAGTGCTACGGCACGCTGGAAATTACCGACCAAGGCTCCGGCCTGTGCCGACAAACAAGGCTGTTTCTGATATAGATCCTACCTACCTCGTCTTTCTCGTCACTGCTTGTAGCTTTTTGCTAACTATTGGTGTCGCACAGATTACAGTTCTACCAGCCATCGGTATGCTCTCACCCCTCCTCCATCCCACTCGCATACATTATGATGATACGGCACTGGGCTCCGACAATTCTTGACGGATACGCCTATCATGGCAGGCCTCAGAAACCTCGCCGACTGATCCTATATCGCTGTCTCGCACGACTACTTTGGCCTAGCTGGGCTTGGGCTAACCATGCAACAGTCTGTCCACTGCCGGCATTCTAATAATCTTCGGTAAGCACTCATCCTCCTCTCCCTCTCCCTGAAATGATGAACACTTGATGACGAGTCCGACGGGTTCGCCCGGTGAAGACTGAAAATCAATATAATCCATTCATGTCAACTGATCTTTCATTGCACTATTACTGTGTTTCGATTCTAGTCTAGGAATTCTTACTGACTTTCTTCCCAGATGCAACAGCGGCCGTCATCGTCCTTTCGCATGGTACGCTTACCACCTGCCCTTTTCCTTTGCTATGATGAATCGACACAATCAAAGACAAGCATATGTCCAAGCTTCGGCGACGACGAGAACCGTCACGTCTGATCCGCACTCCTACTGTCATCATGCACTCCTAAAGCTCTACGAACCGGTCACTGATGAGTTGCTTAGTGCCGCTCTGTGCTAGAAGGTGTTGAATATTGACCCAAGGTATGCAATCTCTCACTCGCTTTTCATATCCCGCTTCACAAGATGAACAATCAATTTATCACGACGGTCTACCGAGCTACGGCGATGGTGATAACTGCCTGTGACAGGGCAAGAGTCTGATCAGCATTCTCGAATTCTACATGGTCTCATTCACGCAATAGCGTATCAGATGCTGACTTCCAATAGAGCAAGAGTTAGCCTTCATGTGGAGTCTTCCATGCGTTGCAGATGCCCCGCCATTCAGAGCCGCTACCTGACCAGCTTCACCTCTGCACATACACGCTCACGATCCATATGAGCATTTGTCGTGAATATGAACCTAAAACAAACATGTGATTCGCCATCGGTATTATGCATCCTACATTTCCGACTGTCGAAGGCACACCCATGGGTACTTCGAAACTAACCTTGTAAACGGTTATCAAATCCATAGTCTATCATACAGCAGCTCAATACAATCCGATCGTAATATCTCCCCGAATCCGTGCCGTCAAGTGAATCTCTGCCTCCAGGTCTAGCTTGATTCCGATTAACAACGCGGCGTCCTTAGGTTTGCCATTCTCATCCACTGGTCCCTTGATGATGTTGCCTGCTGGACGATTGAGTGTTGAGGAAGATGGGACAGGTCCAATGCCGCCGGAGATCTTGCGGCCACCTGAGGCTTGGCTGTCGCTATCGGAGGTGTAGCCGGTTGGGCGGGTGGTGGAGTCGCTGCTGGAATTTAGTAGGTGAGAGAGACGGATGATAGGTGCGGGGGGGTGGGGTTGCTTACAGGGTGGACATGGTGATGGAGTGGGGAGTTGGTTGGTCAAGATTATGTGTTCAAGAGTTGGAGGTGTTGATGATTGAGGAAGTGTTGTGTCGTGAGGATTATAGATTAGGTGAGTTGCTTAGATCAAGGCACCGGGCCCTGATTGTCGGATAACTGTATGGTGGTAGTGGTGGATAAGATGCAGATCGACTGTTGTAGCTTTTGTTGACTTCCAGAGGTATGCCTTAAGTATGTGGAAGTCATTAGGCAATCACACGGTAGAACTGCAACGCCGCACTAGCTGCTCGAAACCGCTGTTGTAGCACTCAGTCTCGAAGTCGCTGTCATGGTTCGAGTCTCGTACCAGTCTTTTCGCAAAACGAACTTCAGGGTCCAGACACGATGATTAACGATGGTAGCTTGGACATTGTTGGGTTATGTTATGCTTAGGCGAGACGGGTAGGGTCTCTCGCTCCTTGTAGTGCCCGTTTCACATCTGCAACCATCTTAGGTAGTCGGATGAGCATCACGCCATCATGACTTGAAGGCACCAAATTGTCCTTGCTGAGGTACTTTTCCAGAACGACTAGCACACGCATGTCAAATGTGGCAAGTGCATACCCTTTCTTCTCCATTTATTCTACAAAACTGGCGAAGCTGATACGTACCATCGAAAGAGCTTGGCGGGCCACCTCCCGAGGTCATGCATTGGAGCCTCGAGTATTTTCGGCAGCTGTGATTTGACGGCTATCTTCAGCTACTGGGTCCTATGTAACGCGATTGGACGTCTTTTGCTTTCTTTCTCTTGTCATCTGCACACCATACAACATGGTTCTCTCCATCCTCATCGCTGCGATCATTGCCCCAGGCCTACTCGGCAGCCAAGAATCCATACACCAGTCCCAATCCAAGGAGAGGCGAGAAGAGCATCGCGCTCGTCGTTGCAACCTCATAGCAACATGTATCAAATCCTCCAATCGAAGTCGAGAGATCAACGGCCGACCTGTTGTGTTAAGAGATGGAAAGCTTTGGATCGATACTGGCACTATAGATGGAGGTCCGCTCGGGCATGCATATGCTGGCTACTACCTGCCTTATCCAGACTCCAAGTATGAAGGCCTTGTTACAACCATTGCTGATGTTGCTCCCATCATGAATTGGGTGTACATCGACAAAGACACGCATGAAGTCAGGTATGGTGTTCGCCTTGACGCGCAACCGAATCTCACTGGACCTTTCGACTGTACGCGACAAGATCGGCGACTGACATTTGATGGCTGGGAGGGATGGTGTGCGGTAGAAGAAGTTACGGGGCTTTGGGCGCTATACTTCGATATGGGTGACAACGGCTTGAAGTCGAAAGTTGCGCCCGGTACCAGAGTACTGGAAGTGGAGTTGAATAGAAAGGAGAAGAGGTTCCAGAAAGACGACGAAGTTAGACAGCAGGATCAGACTACGAAGAGGGCTGTGTATGCGAAGGAGGATGCGCCTGTTGATCAGCCGCTTGCTGCGGAGGTACTAGTTTCGAAGCCTGGAGTGATTGATAATCACGCTGGTGATGGAGGTGTCGTGAATGAGCCCTACAGGCCTCTGGAGATACCGAAGTCGATATTTGATGATGCGCTGCCCATGGTTGAGCCACTGTCTTTTAGTCCAGATCCTCCGAAGACACGACCGCCAGCGTACTCGCCTACTATGTCGGCGGCCCCCGACTCTGTTTTGGGCCCCTCCGTTCAGCGACCGATAACACCTCCACGCCATAGAGCACCATCTATACCAGTGGATCCAGCGGTATTTGGAGCCAGATCTACAGGAACTGCCAAAATGGTACCTCCATCGCGACGTCCCAATGCGCCTAGAGAGTCGCCAACACCAAGGAGCTCAGTGCAGCGCTTCGCCTCTCGAGATTTGAATCAGAGTCCAGCTCTCCTCACACGCCAACGAGAGCGCTCTGCATCTAACCAGTCATCTTCCCTGATTAACGGCCCTTTCCGCTCATCGCCCAGTTCGTCAGCACAAGGCAGTAGAGCACCAACTCGACAGTCTCTCGCTAGAACCATGACAACTGGAAAGGTTAATCAAGGCATGAGCAACAGAATCAGTGGTGGCGGAGATACAAATACACCAACGTCCAGAGGAGCATCGGCTGCACAGAGAAGACAGATGGCTGCGACCGTTGGAAGGAAGACCACTTCAGCGCTATTCCGAGAGATTGACGATTTAGTTGGCCAGAATACTAGCGACCCTTCGAGTCATGCTAGAAATGGAAGGTAGAGCAGAGCTGAGGCTGAATTCAGAGCGAAACTGAGAGGGGGGGTTCTATACTACCTATTTTCATTTACGACGAAAAACTGCAAGGATATAGCAAGACGAGGAAACTAGCAATGTACTCTAGGCCTACCTATCACGGCCTTTTATTCCCGAATCTCTAACCCTGAAAGGTTTCCCTTGTACGTGTGAGGAGGCAGTAGAGTCAAGTTTAAGAGGCCATGGTGAGCCTGGTGACAGGTCACGGATGGGGGTACCAAAAACCTAGGCAGGGCCTAAGCCTAGGCGCTGACAATCCCTTTGTCGAACGACGCGTGAAGCTCCTCTCCTGCCACCCCGCCGATGGTCTAGTCAGCGGGGGACGCGAACTTGCCTCCCACGAACCTAGGTCTTCGCATCTTCGTCTACTCCAGCAAGCCCTCAACGTGTATGGCAATAGCCACGTTACCCCCCGAGCTCAGCGTCATTATCCTTTTCAGCGATCTTCCGTCTACCTGCTGTGACCTTTAGACGCACGCACCAGCTTTGAAGATGCGAAACTCGAACCACTAACCACCGACTTATCCGTTGCAGGTGCTTCAGCTTTCCGACACGTTTGGCAAGATGTCGCGGAAGAAGATGCATCATGCGAGCAAATGTCCCAATGTGTACATCTTGTCTGAATGTCACCGATGTATTATGTTGATACTGTAAGTTCGAACCGGTCGTTAGATACACGGCGCACGACTACTTCGAACTGCTATTCACTATCTATCCCAGCATTTTTCTCTCGCTGCCTTACCGTAGATCCGCCTTCCATCCAAGTGTTTTCACACTTCACGTCTACGCCGCAACCGCTGTCGTCTTTGATGATACGAAATGGACGCATCAACACGACTTTACAAACGCTTAGGCGAGATACCAGAAGATCCAGAAGATCCAGATAGCTTAGACAACTTGCTAGTTTGTGCTTTTGGGGCATTTGAACGATACTACGTTTGTTGGAAAACTAGAGCTGGGGAGTACAAGCAAGGTGCGCATACACGATAATGGAGGAAATTGTTTTCACTAAACATCTCCAGATGGTTACGATCTCCCTCCCGTTCTGAGAGACTGGCTTTACCCTACCGACGGCACAACACGAGACTTTGCCTCCCTTCAAGTCGTATTCGGCCGCGGTGAAGAGTTCTTCGCTTCCGACAGGCATGGGAAATTAGAGTACAAAGAGCCTGAAGTCAAGAAGCTAGTAGAAGACGAAGAGAAAATAGACAGACAAGCGCTGCGGAGGTCAAGAGCGGTATCTTTTCTGCGACCACTGTCCGAAACGAGTGTGAGGTCAGATAGCTCGACCACGGACTCGAGTCGGAGTAAACGGTCTTCATCCACATCATCACAACGAGCTTCACGACCACCAAGCCTGTCGTACTCACGAACAAACTCCGAGCTCTCAATACTAGATCAACCAATGCGGGAAGGCCAGAGAAGCCAGCCAACCCGCAAAGCCACTCAGTCATCCCTCATCACGATGCCCTCCCAGGCACGACCCAACTACGCCAACGCCACCACACAAACCTCCCCCCCTCCTTCACCTCTACCAATCGCCCTCCGCATAGACACCTCAGCCTCATCTTACTGGCCCTCAACCCATAGCTACAGCGCCGTATCTGAAGACGACGAGATTCCGCCGGTGTTCATGGGACGCATGATGAACTACTTCAGCAAACCCGGGTACCAACTCGGCGATAGCCTGTTCAGCGGATACCAACTGATGGGGTGGCAAAACACATTCGAGTACCAAGACGAGTTTAGGGAGGAAGCGCTATGGTAGCACGAGTAAATACTAGGGTATTTTTAGCTAGGCAACAAGCATCATGACTCAATTCATGTCTATCTAAAATCCTCACTATCAAGCTGCGGGGCTTAGGATGAATGTGCCCGTGTTGTTCATGACCTGTGGGTTGCCAACACACACTAATCCAGGCCTCTCTTTACGAAAGAAGAGCCAAACCCGTGGGCTAAACCCACTGCCTGGCCAAATACTTGATAACCCTGCCCGTAGACCTTCGCATAGTCCTCAACTCAAATCGAACCCAGCCCCCGCAAAGACACTGTACAGCAACTTGGCCTTCAAGGTCGCCTCATCCCTGTACATCGGCAGCTTGAGCAAGTTGACACAAGTACTTGTACTCGGCAACCTCTCCTGGTCACCCCCAGCATCCCTGATACTGAATCTCGGATTCAGCGTGCCAAAGCCAAGAAGCGGAGCCCTTGGCGTACTTGTTACGAACTTGAGTACTGCGCGTCGCTCGTCGTCAGACATTTCCTTCATCACCTTCCACAGAAGTTGGATAGTAGGATGCTCGAGTCCGTCGTCGCCAATAACGTATGTGCCGCCGTAGATGGTGTTGCGGCGTAGGTCTTCGATGTCGATTTGGGTACGAGTGCCGCTAATAAGAGTCTGCAGTTCAGCTTGATTGAACATGGAGAGCCAGGAGGGTTGGATCATGGTGCTGAGGCCGCGGAGGAAGGCGGTTGTTTGGGCGTAGGGTTGGTTCTGAAGACGATGTCGTGCCATATAGCTTATGTAAACGGGGCGGTTCTGATTCGTAACGGGAGTGTTTGCACCGTCAGTCTTCAGCTCCTTGGTAATGGCTTTGGTTTTCTTTGGTTCTGTGGTGTGGTCTACAACGACCGTGTCGGTGACAGTGAAGTTGAGCGAGAAATCTTCGACGTCTCCGGGATGTGTCTTGAGCTTGTGTAACCCTTGGTAGAGCCCTTCATCCAGATCACGGAGGTCATTGAGCGTGGGCCGGTAGCCAGACTCGTTCGGTGCAGATCCGGTACCACCCGTAAGAGCCCACTTGCGGAGGAAGAACGGAGCGAAGTTGACATCGACTAAGATACCTTCGTACAGACATTTGCCAATGATGCGGCCCAAGAATTCATAGCGCTGGAGCAGCACCGAGACCTGAATGCGGAACTCTGGTGAATTCTCGCGTAGGCCGGCTTGTCGCAATGCTTCTTTGTGTTCTTCAACTGCTGCAGGATTTGGGTATAGTAAGTGCTGATCGTTTTCGACAAACATATCAATGTGCTTTGTTGGCATGAATGCGCGGTTGGTAACGCTGGTGAGAAACTCCTTCGTGACACCGCCGCCGTCAATACCAGCCTCGGGTGTGCCAAACTGGTCCATAAACGTGATCTGAATCGGCTCCTTCAGCCCTTGACCGAGCTCATAAAACTGCTCGAACGCATCATCAAATTCGTTCTCTCTTCTAATCTTTGCTGCATGTTTCTCAAACTGACCACGTGCATTTGGTTGCTGCATGAGCCTGAATCGCCAGATTTCGGGGTCAGAGCCGCCCCTCCGTTTGGTCATGTCCAGATTTACGAACTCGCGAAAGATTTGTACTCGTGTGGTGAAGGGTATGAAGAACGGCATGTTCTGGAGGATCTCCAGGCGAGGGGCCACGGCTTGCAAATATCTTCTTCTTGAAGCTTTGCGCTGTTGTCGCTGTAACTTCTCTAGCCGTCGTTGCTGCTGGGTCCGACTAGTGCCAATAAGTTGTGGTATGTCGTCTAACTCTTCTTCTTCTTGGTCGTCGATGTCGTCTGCGTCCTCTTCCTGAATCCTGTGCCGCGATTCTTCCTCTTCCACCACAGCTGGGATGAAGCCAGTCATGTCGAACCGTGAAGTCATCAACCAGTGATCAGGAGGCAAGAACTTACGCCGGGAGTCTCTCTCGTAGACCATGCGAAGAAGTCCGGTGACCAGACCCTTGACATAGTCTATTTTGAGACCGGCGACGCCACCTATAGATGGCTCTACGTGCTCTCTCTGGGCTTGGGCATCCATTGCTTTTGGATTGAAATAGCTAAGACCCATCCTGGTATTTGCGGCAACTTCTTCTGGCATTGTGATGTCTACGGCGTTGAAGTAGAGTGTGAAACCCAAGTTCTTCAGGAAGGTGGTCAAGTCCTTTACTTCACTCAGGGGCAAGCCGTTGTCGCGAACCTGGCCAGAGTAGACATGCTGTTGTCCAGCAGTGAAGAACTCTTCGTCATCTGTGACTTTGAGGACGAAAGTGTACAGTTCGAGGAAGACCAGAATGACGCGCCATTCATCGGTAACAACAGTGTCGCAATCGACCTGTTGTTGCGCGGGCTGCCAAAAACCGTGCTGTGTTAGGCCCGAGGATTCTGGGCGATCAAAGCCGTTGGTGTTTAACGTTCTTGGCTTAAGCAGGCCGATAGCCGCTCGCGAGTCCCGAAAGATGGTAGCAAACACCGACGACCGTTTAGATGCTTCCCAGAAATACCTAATGGCCGGCAATTTCCGCGCGCTCTTTCCAGATGCTTCGGAGGGGCCTATGTAGAGCCACATGCGTATATCGTCACCTCGTTGTGGGAAAAAGCGGAGTAGTGCCAGCGCATAGTTCGCTAGCTGTCTCGCTTCTTCGATCCTTTCGTCATCCGAAGCCTCTGTAGACTTTGACGACCCGGCCAAGAGACTTCCGATGCCTTCTTTATGTACCAAAGACCCAATCTGGTCCTTCAGGAAGCCTGTCACCGCATCAGCGTAGTGGTCCACTCCGCCATGCTCGGATACTTCGGTAATCGGGTGTGAATCATCAATGATGTTGACTGGCAGCGAGTTCAACAGCACAGAAACGACTGCCACAAAGTCCTTATGTACAGCATAGACTTCTGGGGTGTCGAAGTTGTGGGCGTAGCGATGGAAGTAGATGAAGGTGCCCAGCAGTCGTAGCCGGCTTGTGGTGTTCGCCAGCTCGGGCTTCCCCTGCAGTCCCGACTGCTTGAACAGAGTCGCCAGTGCATTTGCGAGCAGCTTGTAGTTGATCGAGTTGGCGAGCGAATCGCGGAATCGCTGGATGGGCGGAGAGGTCGAGTCTGAGCTCAGGAGCGGAAGAGACAGGAACAGCAGGCCAAAAGACTCGTAGGCATCCAATGTGTAGCCCGTCACCTGTTTCAGGGGCGAAATGACTGTCCCTATTATGGCTTCCCACACTCCAGCGCTGGCCGTGTCTGGCTCTGCGAGTGCTGGGGGGAGCTTGGAGACGACGTGTGCGAGGGTACGGTAGTATTGCCCGGCGTTGC
This sequence comes from Clathrospora elynae, assembly GCA_010015635.1. Classification (NCBI taxonomy): domain Eukaryota; kingdom Fungi; phylum Ascomycota; class Dothideomycetes; order Pleosporales; family Diademaceae; genus Clathrospora; species Clathrospora elynae. The sequence continues at coordinate 23,826 of ML976005.1, forward strand.
GTGATGTCTCGGCGGGGATCTGGTCGGCCAGGAAGCAGAGAATGCGGAGAGACTGTCCAATCTGGGCCCACGATATCGAGGCTGTCGTGCACTGCCGCTCTATAGCAACTAGCAAGATCCGCTCCAGCCTGAGGTATGCCGACGGCCACGGCCCACTTGCCGGGACGCCCAGCCTGCGCACAGTTTCCAGCTGGCGTAAGCCGTAGTGGTGCATTCGCCGTGTGTCTGCCTCGTTCCTTGCAGACGTAAAGCGCAGGAGCCGCTGCAGCTGTGTGAGCGCGGCCTCGGAAGAAGTGTATGGGGCCGTCTGCAGTGCGCCCGACGACTCCTCGGCTGCATCCCAGGCCCGCCGTACGTCTTCGGCCACGCCGCGCCGTGCTGAGTGGCCGCGCCATACTCGCTGTATCCGTCGCGCCGCGTTGAGGGTATCGCGTTCCCGCTGCCGCTGGGCCCGCTCCTGCTGTGCGCGGTCGAGCGTCGCTTGTGAGCCAGCGCCGGAGCCGGGAGGCCCGAAGGGATTCGCCTTCTTCCCCCCGAGGTTGACCTGGCGTGCCCGCCGCGTGTTGCCCGTGAAGCTCGTGAACATTGTGCTAGAAGAATATTAGATTAGCCGTGCATGTAGTCAATGTCAAGCGCAAGCGTGGGGTCCGACGACGCCAGCACAGGCAACGATCGATGTGGGTGGCACGTCGTGTCAGTTGTTAGTTGTAGTCGCCAGTCGTCAAAGGGAAGGTGCATTCAGGGCCGGGATCCGCGAAAGGAAGTAGCAGTTTCGCACCTGCCTTCGATTGGCTTCCATGTGCCTCGAGCGGCGGCGGCAGTGATCAAGCGGGAAGCATCCAAACAGTAGTCAGCATCGCCGCACCCACCTCCGGAAATGGGTCCGTGCGCGGATGCCGTCATCAGCACGCTTTCACGTGGCGCCTTCACCAGCATTAACGTCCATTCAATCTTCACCAACATCATGCGCATGAGCAAAAGCCTTCACACTTCACAAAGTCGATGCGCTACATCCTACCACGCAAAGTCACCAATGCTCCTGGGAGCCATCACCTGAGCCTCCTACACTGGAAGGAAGAACAAGAGCGATGCAAGACAAGTTCCTAGAGAAATGTGCTATATTTTATCGAGGAATGTACAAGGCTACGAGGCTGAAAAAAAAGAGGCGGAAGACGTAGCCACGCCGTTGATGAGGATTCTGTGCTCTGAACGTCGTATAAGGGCATGATCCATCCGGGCCAGCTTTCACACTAATTAGTACGTCAAATTGGCCTGTAGCCAAGAGTGTCGCCTCTAGTTAGGGCCTTAGTAGAGCATGGGATTAATAGAAGTTCTCGTCTATCTAAAGAACACGATTTCACCTTTACCCCGCCAATATTATTCTCTTATATGCTCGCAATGGGACTCGACGTAGAAAAATGCATCGGGTTGCACAACCGCATCGTGCAACACGCTTGCTCGCACCTTCCTCCAGAAAACTAGCTTGAGATCCAGCGCAACTGGTTCGCAGCACACTCCCTCGACGTAGAACTCGGCGATGATCTGGAGGCTTTCCTATCGGGCATCGACATTGTCATACCCGAGGCGCATCAGTATTTGGCCTTCTTACCCTTACTAATCGGTGTTCCAGGACCAAACGAATTGCGACCTGACGGCTAGACGGGCTACGATCCGGGCGGCCTTGTGTTGAGCCAAACAACGCAACAAGTTTGTTTGCTGGATGACGCGCTCGATGATCCACGAGATTGTCTGTGGGACGACCTGCACACCGTATTAGAGTGCTACACGCGCTGCATCGAGTCTAGCAAATTCGTTGTGGATGCAGGAAACCCCGGGTTTGGGGATGGAGATGATCTTGTGATCCAAGGATGGAGAATTGAATTATGGATGCAGACTGAGTTGACGCAGGCGCTGTCGGCTTGGAGCTCTTTCTTCGATGTGCCTGCACCGGCAGGTGCTGCGCAACACGAAGGCAACGATGATGTCCGCATTCCTCCCGTCATCCTGGCTCTGTATCCTGCAATACCTCCGTTCGTGCGCGCATTCCTAGCAGAGGCCAGAAAACCGCCCTTCACCTTCGTTGTACCGAATATCCAAGTGCCCATCGAGGATTTCATTTATCGAGTGGGCGCTCAACTACAAGCCATGTACCCGAAATCAAGCATCAGCACACCTCAGCATGAATCCTGGACTTTCGCCACTTTCTACTCTTCCCATGGTGCACACAAGGCATCGAATTCTCTTCTGTGGATGACCGCAATAAATGGCAACCGGGCAGCCCCCGTCCGCGGGTGTTACATTGTCCCTGGTAACCTCTATGCGCATGCTAGTGCTTTGCTTTTGCCATTCTCACTTCGCAAGAATGGGTGTGTCCTGCAGGGAGATTGGACTGTTGTAGATCGGACAGGACAAGGTGTGCTCTATCAACATGGGTCATGCAATCCGTTCATGCCAGGAGGTAGCACGCCACTTGCAGTGATTTTGACAAACTGTTAGAAGCAAGTAGAGAATGATGACTGGCTAGTGGACGAGAACGGTGTCACTGGTGGAGATGGGTTATGGGCCAAAGCGGATGCGGAAGAACATGCAGAGAATTTCAAGATTGATCATGGTGATTGCATGTGAAACGCCATGAGTATCGCTGTTCAAGTACCACTATAGACATACAATACATCAGTCTTCAGTCCAGCCGATACAGTCGCAGAATCCGTACAGATCGTCCATATCATCGATCATCTCCTACTCTCTGCCTACACTACAATAGTAGCTACGCCTTGCTTGTTTTTGAGAACACTATCGAGCACCCCGCCCCTCTTCACCCAACTTCTTGCTATCTTCCCGAATACATACATCGGGATAGTTGTTAGCGTAACAGCTACTGTGGTTCCGCCGATTACGAAGAAAGCGTTGCGCACACCCTGCACCGCGATCCAATCGTTCGCGTAGAAAGTCAGTCCAAATGCGAACATATTTTTGACGAAGTTCATAATAGCAAAGGCTTCAGCAGCCTGTTCGCGATGGCTGTCGCTAACGTACGTAACCACTGCCGTGGTACCTAGTTGAACCCCGAGGTTGATCAAGCCCATGCATACGATGACGGGAATGGGCCATGAGTCTTGGTTGTAGAGAGACTCGCCCCAGGCGAAGAATCCGGTTGCGGTGAATACCAGGTATGTTACCATAACAGGGAGGCGGAATTCGGGTTCTTCGCGAATGTTAGCTGGCCGAGACCATGGATCAAAGAGGATCGAGACTGACCGAAGATCCCGGTATTACGTTTCGACATGAACTTTGCGACGCCATCGATGATTGGCCCAGCGACCAAGGTAGCCAGCAACGATGCGACGAACGATGATATGTTGGTCGCTCCTACGGCACTAACAGAGAAACTGTACGGCGGAGCCGAGAAGATTTGCGACAAAGTGATCGAGATCAAAACGAGCCAGGAAATGCAGATCGTGAAGAGCAACGTCGCCCACATGACGACTGGACTCGCGAGCATAACGAACGGTCGCAGAAATGTGCGCCAGAACGAGACATGGTCCCTGTAGCCTGACCAGGGAAAGAGACTCTTGATGTAGGAGGTTTCGATCTCTGATGATGTGGAGCGAGGAGATGAACCACTGTCAATGCGCGGCACAGTGTTATCTTTCTCGGACATGCCAGTGTCGACGATGTTAGAACTCGTGTCGATGTTAAATGCGTTGCGACGAAGGTATGCAGATTCGGGCATGAATAGACTGACGAGAACAAGCATCAGTACAAAAGCCCCGCCCATGGCGTGCATGGCTATGCGATAAGAACCGTATTGGATAACAGATCCAGCTATCGGACTGGCCAGGTTGATACCACCCAGCACACCGAGATTGAAGATGGCCATTCGAAATCCGCGCTCGTGTACATGCCAGATATCTCCGACTGAGGCGGGGATGAGGGCTTCGAAGGGAGCCATACAGAAGCCCTGAACGGCTCTTGCTGCTGCTAAAGATCCAAAGCTCTTCGCTTCTGCAGCCCAGAAGCATGATACTGCCAGACCAAGCGTGGTAAGGACATAGATGGGTCGCTTTCCGAATTTGACGGCCAGTGTGTTGCACAGGAGACTGCCGATCGCGATGGCGACAATGCAGGACCCGTTGCAGCCCAGTGTGAATTGCTGAAGTTGAACATCGAAAAGCGTTGCCAGTGGCACAAATGCCGGTGTTAGCAGTGGTCCAACGGCTAAAGTTTACACATTCAGCTTGACAATCATCATCAGAGTTTATCACCTTACCTCCTACGCAGCCACAGCCATACGCAATGACGATTGTGAACTAGAAGTCCAGGTCCAGATTTAGTGTATGTATTGAGAAACTTCATAAACAGCTTTACGTACCATCTCTTTTTTCCATCTCGGCCAGTTGTAAGGGTCGTTCGGGGAGTCTGAAGGCTGTGGGATGAGCACAATCTGTCCCGTCGCATCGTGCTTAAGCAATCCGCCATCAATACCCGTCGCGATTTCCAAATCAGTGCGACCCAGCTCACTCAGCAGGGCTGTTCCCGGAACATTTTCGAGTTTGAGGTCTTGCAGGATTCCCAGCGGCATGATGGCTGGTACCTACGTAGTCTTTCTTGATACTTGGTAGTTCTTGATACTTGATGATTCTTGATACTTGATGGTTCTTGATACTTGGTGGTTGAACTGTCAATCATACCTATAGACCCATATCACAGAGACAGGAAGCGTGAATGTTAACTAGCGAGACGAAATTGCACTACAATGTGGGGATGCATGGCGGCCCCATAACACGAAGGATGAAATACCCGCATGGCGTGCGGGGATCATGCGGGGCTGAGGCTTGATTAGCAACGTCGAAGCCTTTGCTCAACGACTAGCATCCTTCGGTTCGATGTGACCGACATAGATTGCGGTAATTTAAACTTCGAACCTAGATGTTACTACGCCTAAGTAGCTCAGTGAGAGATATTAAAGCAATACCCTTAGTAGAGTGAATACGTTCTCCGTTGCGATTAACGGCCACACTTATAGGTCCAACGTATCATTGGTAGCGACATATGGGTTGACACTATAGTATGAGAATTGAAGCTGAAAATCCAAGAGAGAGCAGATAGAAATACTGAGACATGAGGAAGCTCGTAACGGTGATTCTACTACTGTGGGAAATGATATAAAAAATGAATCAGGTCTTCTACTAAACCAGCCTAGCAGACGCGCTTGAAAACCGCAAAGCAACCCATCCAATCTAGCCTTTCCCCGTCATCCTAAACCCCAAACACTAGCCAGACAACACCACCCCCTCCCTATAGCACAATCAGGAGGAATCATCAAGCTCCGTCAACTCCATCGCAAGTATATCCTCAAACTCCCTCTCCCCAAGACCCTCCTCCGCTTACCCCTTTCCCTCATACCCAATCTCCTAGCCCGGCATCGGGTTCTCATCTAGTCCATCATCTAGCACAGGCGGACCTGCATACCTAACCACCGTGCCTGCTGAACCAACCGTGTGATTCGGCATCATATCCTCATCTTGACCAGTCCATCCTCCATCCAATACACTTAGGTCCGTACTTTCACACACCGGCCCTGCTTCCTGCCTAGCACCCGCTGCCCTCATCACCGCCCACCGTCTCTCCCTCTGCCATCGAAGCGCACCAACCCACTCCCTCCTCAGCTTGTCACCGATCTCTTTATTGAAAAAGAGTAACGTGATCAGGATCTGAAACGAGGGCTCACTAATAGTCGACAATTCCGCATTGAACTGGGTGTCGGGCATGGCGAGCAAAAGAGGCGCTTCGATATGGGATAGAAAATGGGTGGGCATGTTGGCCATGATTGGTATGAGAATCCAGGGTCCGTTTTCTGAGATGTGGATTCTCCCGATCATTGTGGAGAAGATGGCTATCCCTTGTTGTTCCTGTTGTTCCTGTTGTACGGGAGGTGGTTGTGGAGGGAGGGCCGCCATGGTGGGTGAGTGTGGAGCGGCCATATTTATGTTATCCGGAAGAAGATTGAGGTCGAAATGGTCTGCTGTGAGAGTGGGTAGCTGGAAGGCCATTGTACGTGGGTGTGAGTTTTCATATGAGGGATGGGGGATTTTGGGCGCATCTATTTTGTGATGAGATAGCGGACTGTGGTTCTGAGTAGGTACCACTGCCGTTATTGAATTGGAACACGTTTTTCCTCCCGTGGAAGGTTCTGCATACACGTCGTCCAGCATCAGAGGGAAGTCGAACTGGCCTCCCGGTGCCAGGTCAGGGTGTTCTAAGGGCAGACAGACTCCTGTTTCAATCGGCTTGGAAGCGATCAGGTCGTGTAACCAGGACTCATCCCACAGCGTCTCCAGAGATGGATCTAGGGTTTTTGAAGGCAGACAGATTTCTGTTTCGCCCAAGTCAAAAGCGAACTTATTTCCCAGCAAAGGCGGGGATGGACCTGCGTGTTCCGAAGGTACACAGCCCACTGTACAGGCCGACTCAGGATTGAACAGACTCTCTTCAATATCATCAAACGGCTCTTCCACAAACTTCCGAGTCACCTTGCGTCTCTTTCGCTCGGCTGGAGTGTCTTCAGACTCGGACCGGCGTCTCTTGACTTCGTCTTTGTAGGCCTCCGGACTCATGCTTGCTTTCAAACCTTTAGATAGGCGCTGGTACGAGTCGTTGCGGCCGCGTGGACGGCCCGGTTTGCGGGGTGTAGGAGGCACCTCCGGATCCTTCCTCGGACGACCACGCTTACGTTTCGGCATCACAAGTTCATGAGTAGGCTGCTTTGACGTGTCGAGGAAATCATAGTCGGCTTCGAAGACACCGCTGTCGCGTCGGATGTAAACCTGGGGTGATGAGGCTGGTAGACCCTCGCTGAACTTTAAGTAAGCCGAATAAGGAGACGCAGGTGTAAGCAAAGACTGGGGTGACTGAAAGAAGGGCGAAGGTGACCACACTGATGGATCCCATTGCACAGGATCGAAGTCAACGCCATACTCGTTCCCACCACCGCGTAACCACACTGTTGGCTGTTGCGTTTTTGGTGGAGGAGCCTGGCAAGAAGTGTAGTCGCGAGTTTGAAATGTATATGATGTTTGGGTATCGAGTATAAACGCCGTCGCTTCGCCTTGGTCCAGTACGGCCCTCCAAACAGCGAGCCTGCAAGTGCTGAACCTAACAAAAGAGTGATACATTAGCCCAGCGCAGCCACTAGTGAGGCTTGATGTTGGATTTGGCCAACCATAGCGCCACGCTCTCCTTGGCGACGTCGCTGCCCCATACACCATCCGCGCCTCCTCGTCGCCACTCCTCGCCAGATACGTCTTCTCCGCCGCCACGTGTGGCCTCGCCGAGCAACACCTCCAGATCGCGCTTTTGGCTGGATAGCCAGCGCTTGAAGAAAGTCACTGGGTCCTTGGACATGCTGGTGAAGAAGGCGTGTTTGGCCTTGGACTGACCAATGGCTCCCATCAGCAGCACCAATTGCTCGTCGATCTTCTGGATCTCCTGCAGCGTCTGGATGCTGTCCGGACGGCGCAGGATATCCTGGAAGAGGGGCTGCATCGGGTCCTCGACCGCTACCTGGACATCGTAGACGGTAGGCTCCGAGGCGGTCTTGCCGGAGTCGGCAGCTGGCGAGATGTAGTCCTTGTCGACGCGGATCGTATACTGCAGCTGGATGGGCGGGAGGGCCATGAGGTGTGGCTTGATGAGCTGCGGCAAGTTCGGGAAATAGAAGTGGTCCGGGCCGCCAAAGAGGGCCTTGAGCTTGGCGTCGCACGCAAACTTGCGCTCGTCGTCCTCCTGCTGCAGGTGCTGTGAGCGCGCGTACTCCCAGATGCCCATGAGTACGCCGGCGCGGTCTTCCTCGTCTGTATCGAGCAGCTCGGCGAGCGGCTTGCTCAGGCGAAAGACGTCGGGGTTCTGGTGGCGCTGCAGGTTGATGGTGATGTTGATGTTCTCGTCGCCCTTGCGCTCGAACTCGAGCTCGCTGAAGTTGCTCTCCTTGGCTGTCGGGTTCTCGGGCCGCTTCCACTCGATCTGGGTGAAGTTGTCGGGCTGCAGGCTCCTGGCGCGGTCGAAGTCGATGGTGATGGCGGAGAAGTAGTGGGAGAAAAGCTTCGGCTTGGCAGCTGCGTCACTGGGAGCTGGTTAGTGGGCTGCACCATACATGTAGCAATTCGCGCGGGTTCAGAAGTCTTCTCAGCGTCTAAACCACGTGACGGACGTACATAGCATCGGCGTCTTTGTCATCCTCGTCGTCCTGCTCTTCTTCTAGACCCTCGTCGCCCTCGCTGTCCAGCAGGCGGCCCTGGATCTTCACGCGGTATGTCGCATTGGTGTCGCTCTCAAAGTCAAAGGCGTCGGCGTCGATGCCGCCGCCCTGCCACGGCTGGCTGTCGGCCGTGTTGGAAACCCAGATGCGCATGGTGGCATGGCGCGAGGCCTGCGAGTGGTGCTTCGTGTCCATGACGTCCAGCTTCTTGCGCATCATGGTCGCGTCCAGCGTGCGCTCCACCTCGCGCAACTCCCGGTAGCGCGCCACGCCGTCGCCGATGCACATGTCCTCGACGCCCTCGGGCATGTTCTTGTCCGTCGGATTCTTCGCGATGCGGCGCATCTTCTCGCGGCGGTCGGCCTCTGCGCGGTTTTGGGCCAGCGTGTGCGTGCTGCTGTACTGCGGCGGCACCTGCGGCTGGGCATGCACGACAGGGCCTTTACGGAAGAAGTAGCTGAGGTCAGCCGAGCTAATCATGGCGGAAGGTGCAGTGGCAGTGCAGGCAGGTGCAAGGGGGCGTTGGGGAAGCTGCCGTCTGCACTGCGCAGGAAAGACTTACCACCTCGTCGCGCCTGTTGCCCGACCGTCGGCACATTGTATCCCCGGTAATTTGGCTGCATGTTGGTCAGTGTGCGATTGCAAACGAGCGACGATGAAGCGCGCAACGGTGAGGATGGAGCGCGCGTGGGAGATGTTTGGGCGAGAGGTGGGAGGGTCGCGCTTTTGCAACACGCGTCGAGGTGCAGCTCGAGCGTAGGGCTGAAGCACCGCTCCTTATTCATCAAGGTGGGGTACTACGCAACCATTCGGTCCTGCACCTCACTTGTCGGGTCTTCGCCATGTCCCGCCTCATCAAATGCGAATGCACTACTAAGGGTAGTATATTCTGTCGTTGCGAGGTGCACATGCTGCTACTTGATACCGGGCTCTTTCACCTCTTGCACCCATCCTGCTTGGCAGTCTCCAGGTAAAGCTATCTTGCGTCCCTTAAATCCATTGCATGCCACAACATGTTGAAGAAAATCACCAACGTACGCATACCCCACGAGCCATCATCGTCACTCTGGGACATCGCGATACAAGATGGGAGAATAGTTTCAGTAGACCCACACGACAGCTCTGCCAACGACCATGCCGCAGACACCCTGGACGGCGGCAACCGCCTCATCGCGCCCTCGCTCTGCCACGCGCACATCCACCTCGACAAGTGCTTTCTCCTCCAAGACCCAAAGTTCAGCGACCTTCAAATCGAGAACGGCGATTTCAAAGAAGCCATGGAGATGACTGGCGAAGCAAAGTCAAGATTCGAGGAAGACGACCTACTGAGGAGGGGTAGACAGCTTATCGAGGAGAGCATCCAGCACGGTGTGACGGCTATGCGCGCCTTTGTAGAGGTCGACGGGGTAGTGCAGTTGAAGTGCCTACATGCGGGTCTGAAGCTAAAGGAAGAGTTCAAGGAGAGGTGTGAGATCCAGATCTGTGCATTCGCGCAGCTATCTCTGTTCTCTGGCCAAGATGCGGGTGCTGAAGTAAGGAAGTTGATGACCAACGCTGCATCATACGAAGAAGTAGAAGTGCTGGGCAGCACACCCTACGTTGAAGACTCCCTGCCAAAGTCGAAAGAAAACGTTCAATGGATCACTCAACTATCTCTCCAGCACCAGAAACATCTAGACCTCCACCTCGACTATTTCCTAGACTCACACAAACAACCCCTAATCTGGGATACCCTCACCGTCCTCAGAGAACAGCACTGGCAAGAGAAAGCAAACAACAAACAAATCACCCTAGGGCACTGCACCCGATTGACTCTATTCCAGAAGGAAGACTGGGCGCGTCTGAGACAAGAGGTAGCCGGCCTGCCCGTTTTTTTCGTAGGTCTGCCGACGTCCGATCTTTTCATGATGAGGTCACCCGAGAAGGTGCGTGGGACGTTGCCGGTTATTGAGATGATTTATGAGTATGGGTTTGATGCTGCGATTGCGGTGAATAACGTGGGAAATGCATTTACACCGTATGGGAATTGCGATCCTTTGGTAAGCCTTCCTGCCCATACCATCCCCCCACAATTCCATCTGAACCCTACACTAACATCACCCCCACACCAGAGCATCGCATCCCTAGGCGTGGGCCTCTACCAAGCCGGCACAAAGAAGGAAGCCGAGACTTTATATGTACGTACTCTTCTCACCGTACCACCGGCACCGCTCAACGCCATCATGCAGGAAACCGTCTCGTCTCGAGCCAAGGCGGCAATTGGCTGCGAATCCACTTCTCTGGGCCTGGTACCTGAACAACCTGCCGACTTTGTGTTGTTTGATAACATAGAGAGTGGATGGCGATGCAGAAAGAGTGTCGTGGAGGTTGTGTATGACGCTGGGTATAGGCGTCAAACCGTGTACAGGGGGAGGCCAACCGCTGGGGTGAGGTAGATGGGTGAGTGAGTATCGCGCAATTCGAAGTTCCATACGACAGCATCAAGTGATTGTATCTCTCTGGAGTAACTGAAGTCAATATCGCAAGATCCTTGGGTCTTGTGCAGGAGGTCGTCGCGTAAACACGCAAACACTGATTCACACGCGCATTACGTATGCTCTGATTTGCGACGACATGACTGACTTTGGAAAGATGGAAGGCGCGATCACGTCGCTGCCGTCACGGTGATTTCCAGCCAGAAAAATAGTGGGTCGTTTCCGTACACGTCGGGTGCATGCTCATTGTCACGCAGCAGGAACAAACACGCCGACGAAATAATCTCACCGCACAATATACGAACTGGCCCAGCACTTCCATTATCGATACCGCGACCACACTTCGGCTGCCCTTTCATTGATTGCATCGCGAATAGCCCCACGCCACCCAATTTTATCAACACAATGGAAGCTGGAGGTCGCGAAGGGGATGACGTGTGTGTTAGGCGAGCGTGCGTTATATATCCGCCCTCTGGAATTACACAGTTAACAAGGGAACAGCCCTTCGATGCCGGTCTGCAGCTCACCTCACGATGCAGCTCATTCGCTAGACGCAGAGAGAGCGCACGGTCACCAGCAAGGACCGACTATAGACGAAGTTATTCACAGATTCCTGGAAAACCTCAAGGTAGGCTCAAGTCGTTGAAGTCCTCGTGGATGTATCCTAACACGTCTGCAGCTTCGATTCGGCGAGGACTCGTTCGAGGTGAACACCGTCTTCCACACGCTCCATACATTTCGCAGTGCAGAGATCTCCAAGAAGGACGCGTATGCTGCTATCAGGCGCACGCTCGAGGGCGAGGAGAATCTCAAGCAGGATCTGATGAGTGTGCTCTTCCACGGCGACGCCAAATGGGGCATGGGTGACTTCGATCTCGATCCACCTGTCCTCGCGTCTTCCCCGCAGTTCCTACACCCGGCCCATCAGCCGCAGATGCGCCTGCCCCCGCTGGCCTCGTCGTGGTGCGTGAGCCACCAAGCCTACCAGTCCTACCAGTCGATCGATCCTGCCGTGCTGAGCAACTATGGCGGACCCTACCCAGCCTCTTCGCTAATGCCGCCAATGCCGCCGATGCCGCCGATGCCGAACCATTTCCAGTTTCCGAGCGCATTCATATCACCCATCGTGGCCGATTCAGCAAGGTTCTCGCCTCACATGGGCACGGGCTTGGACTACGAGGCTGAGAGGAGCCCCGCACGCCAGTACATCGAAATCGTGCCACGGCCGAGTCATGTACAGCAACAGTGGGGAAGAGCGAATTACGGCAAAGCTAGGTCAGTCCAAACCATCGTCAGTGACCAATCTGGGTCTGCTCTCGAGTCGAATCCATTGCCGGAGCGTGCACATTCTTTCGCCAGCAACCACGTCCATTCGCCTGCTCCTTCGCACGACGCCTATAATGCCCACTCTGCGTCGCCGAAGAAGGAAGTGCTCTCCACGGCCACCCCTTCTATTCTCGGAACCCCAGTTGCAGTGCCGATTGGTCGTCCTACCAGTGATATGCCACCGCCTCCAAGGAAACGTAGTCGTCGAGCATCAGTGGTCCCAAAGAAAGAAGAAGTGGCTACACAAGAAGATGAAGATGAAGCCCCTAGTCATACATCCCCTCCAGCCACAGCCACAGTCACTACGCGACCGCTCGTTCCCCGTCAACTGAAGAACAAGACTAAGACCGAGGAGCCGCGGACACGATCAGAGGGTGGAGGCGCGTACATTCATAGCATTTGCGGGAGGGGATTCGCCAGTAAGTCCAAGGCCAAAAAACACCACTGGGGCAACAAGCTCGACGATCCTGAAACCAGCACTGGCTGCTGGGCCAAGCACCAGAAGCCGAACGTGAGCTGGAACGAGCATCCGAGCTGCAAAGAGAAAACCTCCGCACCACGCGCAGTCAAGCAGGCCCCTCAGCCTATGACGATTCAGGAACAGGAAGAGTTTGAGCAGAAGTCCCCAATGGCTCCACCCATGTCACCTGTTCGCAACACAATTCCCGGTGTCCCTACTCTTCATGACCTTCCTCAGACCGTGGCAGACACGCTCAACCAGCGTAATGCAACACCAAATTCCTTTCAGAACATCGGTTCTTACCGCTCCCATCAGTCCCCCACTCGAGGCAGTTTCGACAGTCTGCTGACTGCCGTCAATGTCGCCTCTCAGATCGACGCGCCGAAACCACAGGGACGGCATGACTCGTTAGTCTCCCATTTGGATGCCCAGGCCGTCGCTGCAGAACGCAATAGGCAGTACGTTTCCACCTGGTTCGACGCCTCCTCCCATGCCCATGAACAGGAGGCTTCTGCGTACGGTCGTCATCATCCACATACTGCCAACGGACTCGGTATCAGCTATCCCTACAACGCGACGCAGCTGCCCTGGGGCTCAACTGTATCGCTGCAGAGGGACCACTACGTGTATTCACCCTGCTCGGGCTCTCCTACGGACGTGAACTGGTGCAACGATCGCTTATTTCATCCCTCGAATCGTGGCCCAGCGTTCAACGAGCGAAATGTCTCCCCGGATACGAAGAGACGAAAGGTATAGGAAATCCGAACTTTTCATCAAGACTGGGAAAAAGATAGGAATGGTTTCTACGTATTACATCATATCAGGAGATAATGTCGATCTCGGACGGCGTATCTATTGGGGAACTCGGATTTGATGCAGATTTACTGGGAGCGGTCTGCTTCTATGACACGGCGCCATGACATGAAGCTGGAGGGAGTGGTGTGTTATTGAGCATGATTGTGGATTGAGGAGCGGTCTCGGATCATGAATATAACGGTTGCTCGGAGGACCACAGGTCGAGTAGCGACAGCCTGTTGTTTCTCAGCCCTGTATTTATACCGGATGCTCTGCGTAGGGATGACTTTGCGGTACTCTCGGCGGATTGTATGACTAATGACATGAGTGTGAGAAGCTTTCGTACGTGCAACAAGTCTTTCATCAGATGCTTTAAGATTCGTGCGCCCTTTTTTGCATATGCTATTTTAGATCTAGTGATTCTGAAGGTATATATCCAGCCACGCTGGTCGCTCTATCCCGTTTGTACCGCAGGTTTTCAAACGACGGCAATATTTAAGGATTAAGAGACGTTAGATACGCAGTTATAATAGGTAGGCCTAGAGTGCTTCGCTCATTTTCTTAAATCGTTATACCCCTAGAATGTTCCGTTGTATGTGACAGAAGGCAGGAGATTCGTGGATGCTTTTTAGGCTATATTTTGCTTGTGTTGATGGTAGCCGAACCGCGGCACGAATTGTCAAGATTACCGATCATCAACCGGGAATAGAACACCTCCTCTCTTATATTTCCCTCTAGGAATATCTCGAAACCCAACAACAACGCTTCTAGGTATTCATGGTGTCCAGTACAACAGCGCTGGAGCTGACGGTTGTATTCCTGAATGCAGTATAGCTTCCTCTATGCCTGCGTCTTGTGCAGTGCAGTCAAGCTTCCGCCTTAACGGTAAGCACCAACAGGGATGCGAATGCGAGCTCCAGCCGTTCTTCACACCAGCAATTAGCCTTTCCCCATGTTCGCGGCCTGCCCTCGCGGTGCGTTTAGTATTTTCCGCGAATCGTTGGTCTTGCTGGTTTGTTTGTTTTGCAGGTATGCTTGTCAAGTGAGTTTTTAGTTGTTAGGGTTTGAGCGGTGACGTCTGAAGCTTCGAGTTTCGAGCTTGGAGATTGGGATACAACACCGACTACGCGGGAAAGCAACAAAGAGCGCAATTGGGGGCAAGGTGAAGGCGGAAGCGGGGGTGTGAGGCTCCCGAGGTCCTACCAGTTTACTAGAGCCGATTTTGTCATAGCCCATGTTCCTGAATCGACATCCAAAAACCTTTCTGCGGGGAAGCGCACGTTCATTACATTGCAAGCGGTGGCCCGCTCTTTTCCCCAGTCCGGTACAACCCCGTGCGCCCTAGCCCGCCACCAGGGTGCAGAACGAGGTGAGAGAAGAAAAAGGGTAAGAGGGCAAGAATCCTGGTCATAGGATTATGAGGTAGTACATGCGCGCGATGGCATCTCCCCACCCTATATAATTACCCACCGCCCCTCTACCTTGCGTCTTCTTCTCCACACCATATCACGTCAACTCAACTCCACTAATTGATCGACTCAACCGCGATTGACAAGTGCACACGATGTGGTTTTCGACTCTCCTCCCCCTGCTTGCTGCGACTACGCTTGCGCAGTACAGCACTGCTCCTGCTGCTCTGGGACCCGACAAGAACGGCAAGTACGAGATCTCGGCCGACGGCATTCGAGGACTCTTCATTCCATACGGCGCATCGGTCTCGAACCTCTTCGTCAAGGGCAAGGACGGCGTTGAGCGCGATATCGTTCTCGGCTTCGATAACGCGACTGCGTATGAGGGCGAGGTCCATCCCCATCTTGGTAGTGTACCTGGTCGGTATGCGAACCGCATCAAGAACTCTACTTTCGAGATCGATGGTGAGGAGTTCCACATCTTGCCCAATGAGCACAATGGCGCCAACGTTCTGCATGGTGGACCCGATGGCTGGGATTACCGCAACTTCACCATCGTCGCGCATACCGAGGACTCGATCACTTTCTCCATCGTCGACCCCGACGGCAAGGAAGGCTTCCCCGGTGAGGTCGTGAGCTACATCACCTACACTATGACTCCGGATACGTGGCACATCAAGATTGTAGCGCTCGCGACTACGAAGAAGACGCCTATCATGCTGACTTCCCACGTAAGTATATCACCTTGGAAGCAAACAAGACAAAGCTAATAGCTCAGACCTACTGGAACTTGGACGGCTTTGCCAACCCGGACGACGAGACTGCTCTCAACCACACCCTCTACATGCCCTACTCCGGTCAGCGTGTTAGCGTCGACGGCATCCTCATTCCCGATGGCATCATCCTCCCGAACGCCAAGTACTCCGTCAACGACTTCTGGTCCGCCCCCAAGCATATCGGTGCCAATCTCACTGCGCCTGAGCTGCTCGGTAACTGCGGTACTAACTGCACTGGTTACGACACCTGCTACATCGTCAACCGCGATCAGAACGGCCCCTTCGATTGGCGCACTTCCGGTCCCGTTGCCTCGCTGTCTAGCGAGTGGTCGGGCATCAAGCTGGATATCTTCTCCGATCAACAGGCGTTCCAGATGTACAGCTGCGGTGGCCAGGACGGTATGTAAAACCATTCATGAGTCCGTGTTGCAGATTACTAACAGTTCACAGGTACACTGCCCATCAAGTCTACCCAGGGCGCGGACGGTGGTTCCGGATTCGTCCAGCAGTATGCTTGTATAGTAATGGAAGTCCAAGACTTCATCGATGCTATCAACCACCCCGAGTGGATGCGGGAGAAGGAGCAGATATTTGGTCCCGGCGGCCCAGCTTACACCATGGAAGCTGAGTACCGCTTTTCCACGACGGACTAGTTGCTTGATAGTCAAAAGAGGAACTTGGTGATGTTGATACGCGCCTGGTTTGATACCTCAGGAGATGGATAGAGCGACATGATAATGATGACATAGTCAAACATGATGTGGTAATAGAGGTTCTTCCATCCCTTACGTCTGATTTTCCGTTTGCTGTCCCGGCAACCTTTCTTAGTCACCAACACACGTGAGACCTTTTTTTTGTTTCTAGTGACGATTTCACGTATGCTCTCTATATCCGATGCACTATATCTGCTAGACAACTTCGACCATTTCCGCCAGAACGATCCAGTCTTCCCTAAATTTGGTGGAAGCCGCAACAGAACATCTGTTCGCTGCAGGAGCCGGCTAGCCCAGTGTACCTGCCTCTCCATACGTACTGCAGGTGCGGCCAGACCTAAAGCGCCTACAAGGCAGCTTTTCACAGGCCAAACACAAGGTACGCATTTTTACTTTCACGCTCACGTTAACCATGGCGGACCGCGATAAGACCAGCGCTAAGAGCGTGCACAACAGCTTACAGCCTATACGCAATACTAACCTTCGGCCTCCCATCAGTCTAGCCGACCTCAACGTTCCCGTCGACCCCCCTTCACCAATATTGCCCGACGGCCTTACACCTCCAATCACCGACCACGAAGCAGCACTACGAGACATGGATTGGGACGGCGTCGAGAATGAGTGGATCAACCTAGGCGAATCACCCGACGACTCTGTCCAAGGGAAACTCCAGGAAGACAGCCCCAAGCGCAGCATGACGAAAGGATGGCAGGGTCTCGATCGCGCGTTCATTGCGTCGAAGATCTTCCAGCAAGTTATTGGGCACAAGGACCCGCAGCCTTTTGTGCCGCCGCCGCAGATGCCAAACGATTTGGAGCAACGGTTTACCGAGGGACTGGAGCAGCTTGTGTTGGATCGTAAGATGGGGGAGATGGGCCTGGATGCCCTTAGTGAGGCGGCGGGCATACAGGATAGGATGCCACAGGCTAGTACGAGCGTGGAGAATACGAACTTGGAAGATATTATGGAGGAGAAAGAAAGCCCTGCTGAGTCTGCTACGGAGGATCATGGCACTGGAGAAGGAGCGGATGCTTCGCAATTCGACGAACCACGAGAACCTACGAATTGTGACAGCACTAGCGAACCTGAATCCTATCCCATTGTCGAAGAGGTGTTCAAAAACTTGCGATCGTACAATCCTGGAGGCCTTGGCTCCAGCGCCACTCTCGTTGCTAGCCCGTTCTTTCGTCCCAGAAGCTGTACAACGGCGCATCCTCAGGCTCCGACGTCATCAAACGCCGGATCAGACCATTATTCCGCCAGTCCGGTTTCTCGAACTCTTGATTATGGTAGTAGCGGTAGCGTCGGCGAAGGACATGCACCGTCTCCACGATCATCGAGCTTCCTCCCTCCTCCCCCGTGGCCTGGTTCCGATAGCACATCGGCTAAAAACTCACTAGCCTCTCAAAACTACACTGCGCAAGGTGATACCCAGAAACCCGGAAGCGCACCGCAGAGGTCTGGAACTCGTTCCAACCCCCTCTTTCCCTCACCAGGCGTAAAAGCACAGTACGGGCACCGTGTTTCGAGCAACGCTAAGAACGTGGCTCGTAGGATCGCACCGGTTGGCTTTGCCTCTGGTTCACCGTCTACAGCGGGCCCTCAATTTCTAGCCGGTCTTTTGGGTAAGCAGAAGGCAGCCAGCGCCAACGTACCTCAGATCACCCTCGAGCCACCGTCGCCTAAGACGACTCCCGTCTCAAAAAAACGCGCAGCTCCCATGTCAGGGGAGGACGTATTTGGACCTCCTCTGAAAGGTGCTCGTGCAGAAGCCAGTATTGGCTTGCCTGTACTCCCCGCTACATCAGAAGCGTTGTGGAAGTTCCATTTCCCGGGCAACACGCATGCGCTGTTGACGATCCTGCTTACTTGGTCCCATACGATACAGTCCTTCTACCGTCGACTTCCCGATCCAAAGGCATTCCAGTACCACAGCGCTTTCCCATTTCGCGTCACGCCGCCAGTGTACCAGCATCTGGTATCTCTTGCCTTCTATGACACTAGCGTTACGCCACACAAAGAGATTCGTTTCCTAGGTCCCGGTGACGCAGCAGAGATTGGGTATGGAGAGGTGGATACATTCCGGAGCGAAGAAGACTGGGATTCCTTCCTAGAGCAGCAGCATATGTGGAACTCCAAGTTCCCGTTTGTCAATAAAGAGAGCCGACACACAGATCAGGTTCACAACGCAGTTACCGGCGAGGGGCGCTGGGTGTACTTTCTCGTCAAAGGGCACACATCCAGCCCACAGGAAATCGCACCGCACGTCATCCTGGCCACCCACAGCTCCTCTATCACCGAAGCCTCAACCTGCCTTCACACTATCCTACCAGACGAATACATGCCTCTGACTCCACTTCAGCCGTCGCCTAAGCAGTCACTGAGGCGTTTTGCCTCCCTGCAGAACCTCATGAGCGGGCCCAGTACCCAGAAGCGTCTGTACCAGCTGCTTCGCTCGGCAAGCAGTTCGGAGCTACCGCCAATCGATTCAGCTATTATAGCGTCGCAGGAGGGTGCACAAACACTGCGGCGGACGGTGCTGAAGATGGAAAAGGCCGGGTTCGTGCCGTTGATTGAGGGGTATAGGGTAGATGTGGGAAAGTTTCGGGCGTGGATGGATGCTGTGGGCAAGGGGCGGGGGAAGATTATTCTGTGGAGGGAGAGGGCGAAGAGAATGTGAGTTTGGTGGGGTGGTGGTGTAAGAGGATGACGAGGGAGATTACTAGATGCAGTAAGAGCGAAATGTATGCTGCAGCGCATGGAATACACATGCCAGACCCCACTACGAAGTCTTGTTTGGCCTCGAAGCATGTTCATGAAGCTGATATTTTGTTTTCGACGACGTGCGACCTCCAGACGTGATGATGAGATGGAAATCTTATGGTATACAAGAGTCTGTAGTCTAATTTTGGATTGATTTTGAGATAGAATCGAGTATCCGCCCCCTTGATGATAGTGAAATAGTATGCATGAGGGTGCTCTGACAGCACTTTAGCCTACCAACGCCGCCCAGACCTTCGGAGGGTATCTCTGAGCCTGGCGCCTGCATTGAGCTGGCCTCAAGCACGACTGACTTTTGAGACGGCCCTAATACCTGCCAGCATACCGTTGAAAGCAACGCTACACCAATTTTTCGAACGCAGGGATCCATCATAGCAACTCCAAAAGCGCCTGACCATCCTATTAACGCCTAGCCATAATACCCACAACCATACAAACAAAACCCTTTGGAAACTCCCTTACTCAGCCGGGGATGCCTTCGAAGGCAACACCTCATCACCACTCTGCTCCTCGTTTTTCACCTTCTTCGGCCCGGGCATACCAAAAGCCTCCGTGATGAAATTCCTCTTCATCGGCGCACTCCTGACAGCCGCCAGACCACCCAGCGGAGAGACATTCGCCACCGTACCCTTCGAACCAAAGGACCTAAACTTCGCAGCCAGATCGCCAGATATGCTTCGCGGGCGCTTCCGGAACGCAGCACAAGGGACATCAAAGTAGGGTGAGCCCTGTATGGCTTTGTGCGCCAAACCCAGGGGCTTGAGAGTACCATCGATGGGGCCGGATACGTAGTTTGTGGGCGTGGTATGTTCGTAGAGGATGCGTGCGTTACTTAGGGGATTGGCTTGGCTCCATTTGGGGCGGAAGGGGTAGGTGCCTTCTGTGTTGCCGAGAGGCGTGCCATTTGGTGTGAGCGGACCTCCCGTGGAAAGTGTTGTTGGAGTAGCCTGGATGGCTTTGCTGGCCTTTGTTTCGGGATTACCCAGGATGGATTCGCTAGTGTTTGCTTGAGTGCTGGGCACGGTCTCCCCCGCGTTGTCTTGTTCTGACTTGACCTCGTTCGTTGCTCCTGCAGGGGCGTACGCCTCCAATAGAACAGGCGCGCCAGAGAACACATACATCTTAGACTTGAAGCGCAAGGGACCTTTTCCATACTCTATGCACAAATCATCGACATATGCTGGACGACCCCTGTTCGCTCTATTGGTCCTGATGTTTCCCTGAGCATCGAAGTCAAAAGACCAGAACGCCTTCAATTCCTGCTTCGAATATGCAGGAGATGAACACAGCAAGAAGCACGCTCGGTCATCGAGGTAGACGTAGTGTGGAGGCTCGTTCTGGCCGCGGATGATGGGATTGGACACGTCGCCGCAGAACAACTTCCAGGTGGGATGGCCCTTGACGGTGTTTAGGCAGCGGTCGATGAGGCTCTTGTTGGGATTGCCGTTGCCGTTGCCTTTGACCCAGAGAACGCGCATACGCTTACCATCCGAGATCATGGTCGCGACTTGGCCGGGGGCCGTAGCCATGAGGTCGCCGGCTTTGACGGGCATGACGGCGGTCGGAATAGCAGTTCTGAATAGTTGTGCTTGTGGGCTAGAGCACAATACGAACTTAGATGACGAGAGATCAATAAACAGCAGGAGAGAAGATGGTACTCGGACCCACCGGTTCGAAGTTTCTGTGAAATGACTCGGATAACTCGTAGAATTTTCCTTCAGAACCGGTGGGTCCGAGTAGTAGACGAAGAAGAAGAACAGTAGACGAGAGCTTTGGAGCAAAAGCCAACCACAAGACGGACAGAAGAAGAGATGCGTAGAAGTTGAGGGCGGTCTAACAATTATTGGAATGAGACTGTACCTAGGAAATGTATTGTTAGGCAGCAGAGCTATTGTAATGGTTGTACGTTGGCTTCGATGAAGAGGTGAAAGTGTTTAGGATAGTTTGGACTGAAGACTGAGCTAGATCCAGAGTGGCTGATGTCGTGGGTTTAGCGATGATATTTGTGATGTTGGTATTTTGACTGCTGGGGAAGAGGGCGACAAAGGAAGTGGGAAGGAAGTGGGAGGGAAAGGTTGAAGTTAGCAGAGGGTATAGAGGCACCCGTCGTTGGAAGCGCTAGCGTCGAGCCCTCACATGCACCCACGCCAGCGTATCTTAACAGCTGGCTTTTAAATGGCCATAGTTTGAAGCGGCCTTCGTTAATCTTTGTGAGCACTGTCATGAGGCATCTCTTCGTGTTGTGAATTGTAAGCGTAGGTGTGAACGATCAACGATATACCCGTCATGGTTATGGCGGATAGTCTTCAGGGAAAGCATGTGTAGTAAATCATATCTACGGCCTGTAACAGACTTGATAGAGCATACAGGCATGTTTGTTGCTGATAGTGGTCAGACGTCGCATCCTCAAACCGATTGATGTCAACGATGTTGCTGGAGCCAATGAGAGGCGCCAAGAAAACGGTAGGTCATCGACCTCCGAACTTCACGACCGCCACCTCCCGCATCGCCCACGACAGCCCGCTGGACGCCCGAGCCTCAATTGCGCGCGAGTAACTACGACAGCACTCCATCATGCTCGCCCGACACGCCCCCGCCCCGTCGGCTCTCAGCGCGGCTGCCCACCGCGCGCTGCCCACCGCTTCGGCAGCTACTCGCCTGTCGACGGCCGCACCACGCAGCCGGACGCAGAAGCGGACGCTGGCGACAGTGCAGGATACGCCGCCCAAGAGGACTTATGGCGGCCTGAAGGACCAGGACCGCATCTTCCAGAACCTGTACGGCCACCACGGCGCGGACCTGAAGAGTGCGCAGAAGTACGGCGACTGGCATAAGACCAAGGAGATCCTGCTCAAAGGCCACGAATGGATCATCTCGGAGATCAAGGCCTCGGGGCTGCGCGGCCGAGGCGGCGCGGGCTTCCCGTCTGGGCTGAAATGGGTGCGCAACATCACACACAAGGCACGGGTATAGAGACATTACTGACTCTGCACAGTCCTTCATGAACTTCAAGGACTGGGAAAAGGATAGCAAGCCGCGCTATCTAGTCGTCAATGCCGACGAGGGCGAGCCCGGCACGTGCAAGGACCGCGAGATCATGCGCAAAGACCCCCACAAGCTCATCGAGGGTTGTCTTGTCGCGGGCCGGGCCATGAACGCCACGGCAGCCTACATCTACATCCGCGGCGAGTTCTACCACGAGGCCACGGTGCTCCAGCGCGCCATCCAGGAGGCCTACCAGGCCGGTCTGATCGGCAAGAACGCCTGCGGCTCCGGCTACGACTTCGACGTCTACATCCACCGCGGAATGGGCGCCTACGTCTGTGGCGAGGAGACCTCGCTCATCGAGTCTCTAGAGGGCAAGCCTGGAAAGCCCCGTTTGAAGCCGCCGTTCCCCGCTGCCGTCGGCCTCTTTGGGTGCCCCTCAACTGTCGCCAACGTCGAGACCATCGCCGTCGCGCCCACCATCTGCCGACGAGGAGGCAGCTGGTTCGCCGGCTTCGGTCGCGAGCGCAACCAGGGCACCAAGCTCTACGCCATTTCGGGCCACGTCAACCACCCCTGCACCGTCGAGGAGGAGATGTCCATTCCCCTCCGCGAGCTCATCGACAAGCACTGCGGCGGTGTCCGCGGCGGCTGGGACAACCTCAAGGCCGTCATCCCCGGCGGTTCCTCGACCCCGATCCTCCCCAAGCACATTTGCGACGACCAACTCATGGACTTCGACGCCCTCAAGGACTCGCAATCCGGATTCGGCACCGCCGCCGTCATCGTCATGGACAAGTCCACCGACGTCGTCCGCGCCATCACCCGTCTCGCCAAGTTCTACCACCACGAGTCTTGCGGCCAGTGCACACCTTGCCGCGAAGGATCCAAGTGGACGCACCAGATCATGGACCGCTTCTACAAGGGCCAGGCCCGCGAGCGCGAGATCGACATGCTGCAGGAGTTGACGAAGCAGGTCGAGGGACACACGATTTGCGCGCTGGGTGAGGCTTTTGCCTGGCCGCTGCAAGGACTCATCAGACATTTCAGGCCAGAGCTTGAGGCGAGGATAAAGGACTATGGGTTGAAGAACGGTGGGGAGGCGTTGGCTGGTGGATGGGCACATGATTCCCAGAAGAAGGGCCTGCTGATCTCGCCCGGTCAATAAAGAGTAGGGGAAGGTTCTGTTTTATGCATGTTCTTTTGTCAAATTTGATTTGGCGTGTGCAGTTCTTGAGGGCTGAGCTGTAAATAGTTTCTCGGCGCGAATAAAGTTTGACTTGACTATCTGGTATCCTGGCATTCTGCTTACAAAATCAAGTCATCAATCAAAACATGCCAACAACGCCGGATACGCCTCAGGCATATACGAACAAGTACAGCGCCAAATCTCCCCTCCTACTCTTTCAGCTTCGTCTTAATTCTCCTTTCCAACTCCAAACTTCTCTCAACCCAAGCAGATGTTGATAAACTCCTCTTGGCTAATCGCATTGTCATTATCCATATCAAACTCCTCAATCATAGCAACCAACTCATCATGCGTAAGCGCCTCCCCCAGCTCCCTCGCCACACGCGTGAGATCCTGCAGCGTAATCCTGCCCTTTCCCCCCTCATCAAACAGTTCAAACGCCCGTAGAATCTCCTCCTGGGGGTCCCGACTCACAATCCTCTGCGCCATAAGCGTCTGAAACGCCTGGAAGCTCAGCAACTGGCGCAGTGGACTCCCATACTGCTGTTGCGCCGCCTGTCGTGCTGGTTGTTTTGATTGCGCATTTGATGAAGAAGTGGGTGAGGAGACGCCGTGCATTTGTAGGATGTTGAGGATTTCGTGTTTGGGCAAGTCGAAACCGAGGGCCTTCATGGCGACTTTTAGCTCGTGGTAGTCGATGTGACCGTCTTTGTCGAGGTCGAAGAGATTGAATGCTTCGCCGATTTCCTCGCGCTGCTCTTCGCTCAGCTCGGCCAGGCTGTTCTGACCGGCGGCATCCATGCGCTCCCGGTCTTCGCGCGCTTTGCGCTCGCGTTCCAAGCGCTCGGATTCTAGGCGTTGCGCGTTCTTTGGGTTCGGCGGGAAGGCGGGCGTGCTGAAGGTGGCTTGTTGCGGATTTGAGAGCGGGTTGTTGGGTTGCGCGTGCGAGGGTGCTGTGCGGCCGAGGCCGTAGCGCGGACCGGGGCCGAGGGGGTTGGAGGATGTTGCCATGTGTGTAGTGATTTGAAGTGTGTTATGCGAGGTTCGGTGCGCGCAAGACGATGATGGGGTCGTGAAGTCGCAACTGAGATCAAAGCAGGTGGTGTGAATAACTTCGCGGTAGTGCTATACCGGTGGCGTATGCGGGTGCGATCAGGTCACTTTCGTTGCTCTGTTTCTCTTTGTTTGTGTATTTGGCTCTGATATGCAATCGGATGTTTAGGTAGAACGCGGTCGCGTCCGGGAGTGAAAGCTTAGCTGCATTTTTAGCGCCATCACCTTAGTGGGGAACACCAGACTGATTTGACACCTGGGCTGATATCAAGATTCCTGAGCGATAAATCATTCGTTTTGAAGCACCTAGGGTTCCTCTCAGGATTTTGTCGAGCACGCTGAGTAATCCACGAAAAATCCTCTATCGTGTGTGATCCAGAGTCGCCAGCATGTGCTATCAGAGAATTCCCAAGGTGGTAGGTGCAATGCTTCGCA
This sequence comes from Clathrospora elynae, assembly GCA_010015635.1. NCBI lineage: Eukaryota > Fungi > Ascomycota > Dothideomycetes > Pleosporales > Diademaceae > Clathrospora > Clathrospora elynae. Next base: position 48,479 of record ML976005.1, read on the forward strand.
TTATAGGTGCTGCGAAGATAGATAGAGGGGCAGAGGGATAGCTTCTGGCCACAGTGCAAAGGATGCAACCCTGGAATCCTCCAGTCATCCGTCCACAGCCTTGGAAGCCCATCACAGATCAGAGCCATGTGCACTTGCCAGTCTCGCGCACAGTTGACCTGCAAAGGCGCAGAGTCGACTATCTTTGGCTAGGCCAGTCTTGTAGCTGGGAAGTGTTTCAGACTCGTGCAGCAGCGAAATCGAATTGGTGGCGGAGTATCCTCAGCCCACCGGGCAGCCGTAGGTAGCGATAGGCGTCTCTGCAGGCAGCTCTGCGCATGACTCACGCTGCGAAGCTCTGCCAGCTGATTTGCCAGTTGCTATCCGGCTTTGTCATCTCTGCCATGCTTTCGCTTACATGAAGAAAGTAATGCCGGACTGGAGATGTGAGTAGGTCCACGTGATTGCTCTAGCGCGGGCTTAGCGCATTTTCGACGTGCTCCTAACTGCGACTCACCACAGCAGGCGTGTTTGTCCCGCCACATATTCCCGTCGCTCGTTCCTTCCATGAAGGCCATATCACTACTTAATCGGCTCCTTCTCTGAGCCCTTCCCTTTAATTCCACTCCTTATCTCTCTGCCCGCCTGCAGCAGCAAACCCGTCGCGCTTGCTCCATTCGTCCAAGTCTTGGCGCGTTTTCCGCGACGCTCTCACCAACGCTGCCCTACATTTGATCTCTCTCGCACCTCAATTTTATCAACCACCCACCCGCACCCACGCGAATCTTGAGCGCATTGCTAGCCAACGAGGACTTTTCACACGCGCAACCCGTCGGGCAAGCTCAAAATGTCGTTCAGCGGTGGTTTCGGGGGCGGCTTCGGCGCCAACAATGGCAATAATCAGTCCTCTGGCTTCGGTGGTGGATTTGGTGCTGCCAACAACAACACTTCTGGTATGTAAAACCTCCTGTTTGGATTCCTGGACTTCTTCGCGCGACTGCCCGAACGCGCCCACGACAACGCAGCGGGCTCCTCGACGATCCGTGTCTAACTCGCCTTCCGCCTCAGGCTTCGGCTCCACTGCGAATACCGGCACCAGTTTATTCGGCGCGAACAGCAACACCATGGGCAGCACCATGTTCGGTAGCAGCAACAACACTAGCACGAGCTCTCCTTTCGGAAGCGGAGGTATGTCGAAAGCTTGCGCATTGCTATCGCGTCGCCGTTTGGGACTTGTTGCCTTCTGCAACTTCGCTGTCTTGTGGTCTGCTCGATGTGTCGACTGCATTACTTTACTTTGCGCTTCGATTTGTTGCGACAATACCTGCGGATATGATATTTTACCAAATACCAAGTATCAAAACTAACCACTATCCTCTAGGCGGCTTCGGCGCGAACGCGAACAACAACACCACCACCTTCGGATCAAAACCCTTCGGCAGCTCGACGACAGGCAGCGGTCTCTTTGGCGGCGGCGGCGGCGGCTTTGGGTCAAACACCACCAACACCACATCGGCCTTCGGAAGCAACAACGCCAACACTGGAGGAAGCTTGTTTGGCCAGGCCAAGCCCACAGGCTTCGGCGCATCTTCAACGGGCGGAGCAGGCATATTTGGGGGAGCCGGTACCGGCGGCGGCTTCGGCACTCCCGCGAACACCACCACGGGCGCCTTTGGTGCGTCCACTGGCGGTGGCTTCGGCAGCAATAATACCGGCAACCCTCCCCCAAACAACGGGACTGCCAACACACCTTTCCATGCATTCCTCGAGAAAGATGGCGCCCAAGGCAATGCGCAGTCGCAGTACCAGACCATCACCTTCCAGCAGCCGTACACAAACTACTCTCTTGAAGAGCTGCGGGTAGCCGACTACAACCAGGGCCGGCGGTACGGCAACCAGAACGGCCAGGCTGGCGCATTCGGGCAGAGCACGGGGTTTGGCGGATTTGGCAGTAATAACAACACGACGGCATCCACAGGCTTCGGCGCCAACGCCAACACCGGCAGTAGCCTCTTCGGTGGTGCTAACGCCAACACCTCTTCAACTTTCGGCCAGAACACTGGGTCAGCATTTGGCCAGAACAACAACAGCACTGGTGGCGGTCTATTCGGCCAGAACAAGCCCGCAACCGGTGGACTCTTCGGATCCAACAACAACACCACGACTGCAGCGACTGGTGGCCTCTTCGGTAGCGGGTCAACTACTAACACTACGGGAGGATTCGGTTCTGGTGGTGGTGCTTTTGGTGCATCGACATCGACCGGTGGTGGTGGTCTTTTCGGTCAGAACAAGCCAGCGGCGACTGGTGGCCTGTTTGGTGGTGCCAGTACCACTACTAACACTACATCAACTCCCTTTGGTGGCTCGACAAACACCGGCACGTTTGGCCAGTCGAACACTGCTGGCAGCGGTCTATTTGGTCAAAACAACACCCAACCTGCAGCCGCGCCTGCTTTCGGCGCGAATAACACTTCCACAAACACCGGTGGCGGCCTTTTCGGTGGCAGTACCGGCGGCGGTTTTGGGCAGACAAATCAGACTCCGGCACAGAACACCACAACCGGGGGCCTCTTTGGTGGTGGTGGTGCATTCGGACAGAACAACCAGCAAAACCAGCCGAAACCTGGGGGCCTGTTTGGTGCAGCAAGCACGGGCACCACCACGGGCGCCGGCCTCTTTGGTCAGACAAACCAGAGTCAGCCGTCTGGTGGCCTGTTCGGGGGCTCCACAGCCAACAATAACAACACTGGAGGAGGTCTGTTCGGTCAGAAGCCCGCTACTACGAACACGTCTCTCTTTGGCGGTAGCAATGCCAACACGGGAACGTCCGGTGGGGGCCTATTCGGTAACCTTGGTACACAGAATAACCAGCAACAAACCGGATCCAGCTTATTCGGTGGCCAAAACAGCCAACAGAAGCCCGGTGGTCTTTTTAGTGGCTCTACGACAAATAACAACAACACCGGCGGCGGCCTCTTCGGCGGCGGGCTCGGACAACAGAATAACCAACCGACTATGGGCAACTCAATGTTCTCAAGCCAGAATCAACAGCCGCAGCAACAACAAAACAACAACAGCTTGTTCGGTGCATCTGGAAGCTCTTTACTAAACACTTCCATGAACACTAACCCCTACGGCAATGACGCTTTGTTTGCTGGACTTGCTACACCAACTCAGAGCCCTGGCCCTATTGCTACCCCTCTCTCCAACAGCCAGAAGAACAAGAAGAGCGCTATACTCCCCCAACACAAGCTTAATCCCTCTGCTTCAACGCGCCTACTCACTCCGCAGAACAAGAGGGGTGGATATGGATTTACCTACTCGACATACGGCACACCGGCTAGTGCATCGAGTCAAGGGGGGAACCCAGGCTTTAGCGGCAGCCTCTTTTCTGGTAGTCTCTCCCGCTCCCTGGGAAAGAGCTTGTCCACCAGCAATCTGCGCAACAGCTACACACCAGATGCCGCCAGCATCCTGTCACCAGGTGCTTTCTCTACTGCTGGATGTGGTTTCGGAAACGGCAGCCTCAAGAAACTCACCATCAACCGTTCCATGAACACTCGGATTCCATTATTTGATGAGCCGTCACAAAAGCGCGTAAGCTTCGCTGGTGGCGAGTTTGTGAATGGTAATGCGAATGCAGAGACTGCACTGGTCGTTCGACAGGACGAACAAGATACTTCCAGCAACGACGTTGGCAGTCAATCCCTTCGCCCAGCTATGCAGGAGGTCAACAGTAACGGACTGCCCCCCGTCTCCGAGGACAATGTGCTCACCCCAAAGTCATCTTCGTCCGTTAACAGTCAGCTGGGACAAGAACTACAGGCAGGATCTTACTGGTGCAGCCCAACGCTCGAGCAGCTGAAGAAGATGAGCAAGCGGGAACTCAAGAGCGTACCTAAATTTGTCGTCGGACGCCAAAACGTTGGCCAGATCAACTTCCACCATGGCGAGCCTGTTGACTTATCTGAGGTTGATCTCGACAGGCTATTCGACGATATCGTTCAGCTCAACGTTCGCAACGCCACTGTTTATGGGCCAACCTGCACTTGCTTGCCAAAGCCCCCGCTAGGCACTGCCCTAAACCAGCCATCTGAGATCGTCCTCGCTCAGTCTAAGCCTCGTAACAAGGCTGGCAAGAAAGATACCAAACATCTTGAGCGTCTCAAGCGCGTGGCAGGTACCCAGTTCATCAAGTACAACCAGATGAATGGTGAATGGACCTTCGCCGTACCTCACTTTTCGTCTTATGGTCTTGATTACGAAGATGACTACAGCGACGAAGAAGAGGGGTCGAGCGACCTCAGTGATGTCCCGGACACACCGGCGCAAAAGCAACATCGCTCAAGCCAGATGACTAGCACGCCTCAAGAAGATTCGCTCGTTAGTCCCACCCAGTCTCAGTCCAGCCCAGATGACACCTTCGACTTCAAGAAGGGCATGCGCGGGGGGCGCGCTAGCGTTCCAGGTGGATTTGGTGACGAGGCTGTCTATGAACAGGATGAAGAGATACAAGACACTCGAGGCGAGTCTTTTTTAGGGCATCGCTCCGTGGGTTCGCTTGATGGGCAGCAAGACGCTGACTACTTTGAAGAGAGCGAATCGGAATTGGTACACGATCAGGACATGGCAGGATCTGTATCTGGGCCAATTCAAACCACGGAGCAAACTGCTGCAAAAGAAAATGGTCTCAAGGGCTCATTGAAGCCGAAGTCCATCCTTAAAGCCAGTCAGCTCTTGAGGCCGGGCATGGGCACACCTTCAAAAGGTCAGCCGGTCTTTGATGACGACTGGGCAAACCAGCTCCAGCGTACCATTAGTCCGAAGAAGCAGGATCGGCAGGCTCTTCGCGAGAGCCAAGGCAACGTACTACGACAACAGGACGCGCAACCCACAAACTTCTCGCAGTCATTTGGCGGCCGACAATTGACTACCGCCATGGATTTGATGGACTCTCTTTTCGGCGAGACAGAGAAGCAGAAGGTTCCCAAGCGTGGTGGACATGGCATTGAGGTTTGACTTCCCCTTCCCCTTCTCCTTCCCCTTCCCCTTCCCCTTCGGCGTTTGTTCTTAATGGGGCGCAGTCTGGCGGGTTTCTTCTATGATTCTCCTTTATAGATTAACGCTTGGACCTTACGTCCTCCCATGTATGTAGTCACAAATTGATATGGTGCAAGTTTGCTGAAACTTTTTTCTCTAGTTACCCTACTCTAAGCGACCCAAGACCGCCTCCGATCTCGACCAACTCACCGACTCCGACAAAGAGTTCCATAGTTGCAGCAAGCCCCACTTTAGCGAAACCAACGTGCTCGTATACGGAAACAAAGGCTCCATAAACCTCGAAGGCGGCATATTTTCTTCGGTGCAGGAACCACTCGTCGGTGCTACAAAGGATGTTCGCTTCGCGAGGATGCCCACTTTCGACGATGTAAGTTTAACCACTGGAAGTGCATAAAAATCAACAATACTTACTTTCTCTAGGCCGCACCTGACACTTTGACGCTCCAGAAGCAGCACACCAAGATCCTCGCCACCGATGGCGTACCATCAGCGACCATACTTACTGATCCGGCTCCCGTGGAATTCTCCGACATGGCAAAATCTGTTGCAATCGACACAAGAGCAGGCTCCCATGAACAACAAGCCTGGCAACTGCTCTCACTTCTCTTCGACGATGCCGATAAAGTTCCGACTGGCGTGAGAGACGAAGACATGCAAACTTACAGGAAAGAGAAGCTCTCAGAATTCTGGAAGACGCTTGTTCGGGACGACGCACAAAGACATTCTCAGCAAGCTGAATCAGCCGAGGAACGTGCCATCGCACAGCTTAGTAGTAACGATGTCGCGGACGCCTGCCACACTCTATTGGACGGACTTGACCTTCGACTTGCCACGATGATCGCTCAGATTGGCGGCGACGCAACGATGCGTCAGAGCATGGTCGCCCAAATCGAAGAGTGGCGCCGTCTTGATGTCCTTTCGGAGATGGAAGATGCTCATCGCGCTCTGTACGAACTCCTCTCTGGCAACTGTGCTCAGTCTGAGGGCAAGGTCGGAGCTGGTCGCGAGAACCGGGCTTCCACTTTCAACATCTCAAGTCGCTTTGGACTGGACTGGCGCCGTGCGTTCGGTCTACGCCTGTGGTACGGTACGATGACGAATGAGCCAATCGAGCTGGCTGTTGCACAGTTCGCGGATGCCATTAGAGACGGCAAAGAGGACGTTAAGCCCGTGCCATGGTTCGTCGAGGAGAACGCAGACATGGGATGGAATGACCCACTTGCTGAGCATCGAGAGGATCTGCTCTGGGGTATTCTGAAGCTCTATGCTTCGACCAAGCTAGAGCTTCCAGCTAATGTCGAGGATGTTTTGGCTTCCGAAAATGTTTCCGGCAACCCGCTCAACGCCCGCCTGTCATTCCAGCTGTTCCAGCTCTTCAAGTCACGACGAGATGACGACAAAGAAGCAGACGAGCGAAAGGTTGGCATGCCTACTGCTCGCGGCGACGGTCAAGGAAGCCTCCGCAGCTCCTTGCAATCATGGACTATCCCAGCTGCGGAAAACGATATGCAAGCAGCGGATCCGCTTGTCGAGTTGAGTGATAAGATCACCCTCACTTATGCGGCCTCGCTACACACGTCAGAGCACTGGACAACTGCAATCTGGGTTTATACTCACTTGTCGTCCCCAACAATGCGCGAGCACTACATACGCTCTCTGCTCAATCAGTTCTCCAGTACTTATCCGATCACAGAGGGCGACACCACCTACACGTGTCTGACACAAGATCTCCATATTCCTCCAACATGGCTTCACGCAGCTGCCGCACTTCACGCAAAGACCCAAGGCGACGCCGTGCAGGAGGCGACGCATCTCATCAAGGCTGAAGAGTTCGAAGAAGCTCACGAGGTCCTCTGCCGAAGGGTCGGTCCGGATGCCATCATCTCGCGCGACTTCGATGCCTTTCGTGAGCTTTTGGGAGAGTCGATTTCTGGTCGCATGGGGCGCGTGCCAGGTTGGGCTCAGGGCGGTCAGATCTACTTCGACTACATGCAGCTGATCGACTTGACAAGTCAGCGCTCGAAGTATCCAGACCCCCCAAAACTACTCAAAAGGCTTCAGCACGCACTCGTGATTGCGGGCCGCGATCGACTAGCAACCTGCGGGTTGGAGGAGCGTGTCGCACTCATGGAGATTTCTGGCGCGGTCGCCAACGTTATCCACCAGATTACCGTATGTCATTACAACCAACCCTACGCAACTATTCTGAGCAAAAGCTAACAAGTAGACAGGATACGCATACCATGCGACACATATTTCCGTATGCATACGGAACGCAGCCCACCGATGTCCTCAAACTCCCCCTCACTGAAGACCTTAGGCTCAAGCACTCGATCAATCTTAGCTTAAACTTGTACCGCTCCGCCATTCTCAGCAGCAGTTAGGGTTTTTTGACGACTGTGGGCGATGCGAGTATTTTCCTGCGTCCAGTTCTTCGAGGGTGCTTGCGGATCAGCCAATAGTTGCACCATTTGGTATGACCAGGGCTTCGAAATTCTATCATGAGATCGAGTGTGGGGCTAGGTATTGCACAGGGGGCTCCGTTAGAGCTATTTTGAAGGGTCGACGAGCGTAGGCGAGACGCTTTGCGTATAGCGGGGAACGGTTATGGGATTGCATTGGTTATGGGTATATTGGGGGCTGGAAAAGCGTTGTTCGATTCGACATGTACAATATAACTTGCCAGAACATGGTTTTAATATTTTGATCAGGATTCATCTGTCGAACCACAAACCACAACAAAGTCACGTTTGCTATTATGCGGGCGTCCTCGTCCTCATTACTCCATTCTCCACTTTCTACCGAGCTACCTCTATAATCTAGACACGGAGAAAAAAAAAAGGGACAATACGGTCAAAATTAGACTTGAACATTTCTGAAATAAACACTCATATACCCCAGACATCCCTAAGGCAACAACTTGGACGAGAGCAGCCCGCTAAATAGTTGTAGGGCCACCAAGGCGGCCCTAGAGTAATAATAATCTAACCCTACTAGATCTATAGAAACTATATATTTTCAGCACCTTTACAAACCAATGAGTAGGAAGGATTACCTATCATATTAGCTGCCTTTGTATTCGTAATACCCCCATACAATTACAGTGATTGAACAAAACTTGGAAATCCCCCCCCCCAGAAGTGTAAATCACGCCATCGATAGTGCATATAGCTTCCTTCGAGGGCGGTGTCCGAAGCCTGTGTATGATGTGCTTACTGTAAGGAGAAGATTGGGGAGATTGTGTTTGGAGCGCGTAACGAAACGGCAATGAAGTCACGTAAAATAGTGTAATGCTCGCTCGTCTGTTTCAAGATCCATGATTGTCGTCGCATGGCGCTAAATAGGGGATGGTGAGGAGTTTTAGTACAAGTAATGTAAGTGTATTGGATATTATCATAACATTGAACGGAAGGAGAATGTGCAGTACTTATTGTAAGACATCAAGTCATGAATATTTAATTGGTTTAGTGTTATTGTAAATGCTAGGAGTTAGGCATATACACGCTCAATACTGCCATATATACATTGAATAGCGTTGAAATCATGTCTGAGGCACAAGGCCCTGCCTTGCAGACGCAGTTACGCCGTCGCTTGGTGCTCCTTGTTGTCGCCCACCCCTTGCGCCACCGCGTGCGCCCCGACCAATTCTGCCGCGGCCACCTCTACCTCGGTCGCCTCCATCGTGTCCCACAGTTCGACTACCATCTTCTTGTCTGGGTGTTGCCTTCGATGGTGCGTTATCTTGGGCAGCCGGGACGGCGCTCACATCCCTACTACCTTTGCCACGATCGCCTTCCATCTCGCGATTCTTGCCTTTTTCTTTCCCTCGTCCGCCTCGACCTCTGCCTCTGCCCCTAGAGGCAGCCCTGACAGCACGATCTATGGCTCTCTTGGTCTGCTCTTCTTCTTCGATGACGCGCCTGCTTTCCTGGTCCCACCATTGCTGGAACTCTTGCTCTTGTTGGATTTCTTGCAAGCTACGCTTTGCTGCCGCATCGCGGATTGAAATCTTCTCCGCTTCTTGCAATGAAAGAATCTCCATCATACTCAAGTGCTGGCTAGGTGAGGTTGGTGAATGTTGCGGCAAGGGTATGTGGCGAACAGATCGAGGTGTCGGAATGGGGTCAGTTGACACCGACATGCCTCTCTCAGAAGCGGCGGGGTGGTTCTGCGAAGGTGATGTACCCCCAGGTGTACTCTGGGCGCTCTGTGATCCAGTGCGTTTGTCCTTATGCTTGGAGGCTGCACCCTTATTGGCGACGGTCTGCCTCATGGTAAGATGTGGTGTGATAGATGCTCCCGAGGGCTTGGGCGATGGCTGTGCTGATGGGGCCACGACGGGACTATCGCTTGGCTTTCGATGGGCGGTTGCCTGCCACGGAGACACGGCTGGTGGCGCTGGCTGTGGCTTCTCAATTGGCGTACCAAGTTGCTGAGCTTGCCGGATTCGTTTGCGTTCTCTCTGAGATAATTTGGCGTGCGCAATACGCTCACTTTCTCCCCGCTCAAGCCCCAACGACAAGTTAGAAGGTGTAATGGACGAGTCCAGGGCCATGATGTTTTTGAGATCAAGTTTTGCACCTACAAGGGGAGTTGTGCCCCAAGGCTGTCCGGGTGTCCTTACCTCATTGATGGCAGGTGGGGGAAGAGGGCTGACCGACTTAAGCGGTATGTACTCACCCCTATCGAAGCTGTGGGGTGATGGTCGACTCTGCCTTCGCATCATTGCCCAGGGTGCTTCCGGGGATCCAACTGGTGTTTCCACAATCTCCTCATCTGCGCTCTTTTCTGTAAACCGCGGGGGTTTGATCTGTTCTGGTGCATCAACCTCGTCGTCATCTCCATCGGACATCTCGAACATCAAGTCTTGAACCGAAGCTTTGCCCTTCATGACTGGAGTCAATGCTGGGCTCTTGGCCTCCTTGGACGCGTTTCTTCGATTACGCTGGCGTAGCGGTGAAGCTGCTACCTCTTCCATGCTCTGAGCCCTGAAAGAAGACGAGAAGTGGTCGCCATCCGCGTACTTGTTCGAAAGTACTATTGCGTCAATCTTGGCGCGCTTGCCGCGCTCCATCCTTTCGGCGAGCTCTGGGTATCGGTCAAAGAGAAGAGCCTCCGCACGTCCACTTCTTGCGAAAGGTAGATATGCGAGCTGATTATCACGAGCAACTTGATTCAGATCCAGCAGCAAATCCTCATCAAGTTCGTCTAATGACCTGAGTGATGTTAGCGACACGTATAAGACTATGCAAAAGATCTTACCCATTCTGCATCACGGCCTCTAAACTCAGGCAAACATATTCTAAAGCTGCGTCTTTGAACTCAGCGACCGAACTGGGTGCAACTGCAGTAAGCAGAGAGCAGACATTTCGAGCATTGACTAGATGATGATCAGTAGCTGTTGATGAAATTGATAACGTACACTTACCATAGCGACCGATAAGTCTTTGACAGATCTGCGATAGACGATCCAACATCAACTCATTGGCGACGGACATGACATCCATGACATGATCCAGAAGTTCGTCAAGCGCAAGCAAGTCGTTAAGATCCTCACTCGTAACGTCTTCAAAGATCTCTTCCCCAGCATCGGTGTACAAATGACGGACAACGAGCTTGAAGAGATGTGTTTCGACGTGTGTCAGGTCGATTCGTATGAGTGGAGATTCTTCAGTTCGCCTTCCAGCGAGCCACTGTCCGCCAGCACGACCTCGAAAGAGACCCTCGAAAAATGGACAGCGCTGGCAGATCAAATCTGAATGCAAAAGCATCTCGCCATCAGCAAGGTCGACAATGACATCGCCACTCTCGAAAAACGACTGATCCTTGATGGCAAGCACCATGTCCATATGCAAAGCTCTCCGTGGATTGACCATTTGGCGTACGGCAGGCTCAAGCTGTCGCAACTCGAGGCGGGAGGCAACCTTCATCAACTCTGTTCGCACGGCACGGTATCGGTAGGCTGAAGTGGGGTAGTGACGGGTGACATTCCAAAAGTCAACAACCGAATCGGTATACGCGTAGAGAACCAAGTTGAAGATAGTGAGGAAGTCGAGACCTTCGAACAACACAAGGACCTTCTCTCCATCTTCCTTCACCGTCAATAGGTCAGGCAAGGTATAATCGTTGCCTTTGACGCGGAAATCGAGCAGCGCATCCCGGAAAACACGACTACGTCCTGACAGAATGAATTCGTGCACAGGGATACGTACATCAGAGAGTGTGGTTCCCACTTGCATGTTGTACGTACGGTCCGGTGCTCTTGAAGATTTTTGCAGGATATCGGCGACTTCTGCTTCCAGGTCCTTTGACTTCAAAACGTGTTTGCGAAGACCTTGTGCATCTGTGGTGCGAGTCCAAAACCTGGGCGTGGGCTCGTCATCATCCGAGGTCTCATAATTCGACATTTCGTAGAAAGAGAGCAGCGGCGCAAGCTCATCCCAGAGGCCGAGTTCATCCACACCTATTTGTGCCCTAGTAACGTTGCAGTCCTTCCGTATTGCAGCATACGCTCCAAACGCGGAAGCACGGACAGCGATCACCCGAGTCAGACCAGACACACGCTGAAACTTGTAGTCCTTTGGCTTGGTCTCGACCGCACCAATGATGTTCGCGTTCCTGATAGTAGCTCGCTTCGTACGCCTCCAGACACTACCGACGTCAGTGGTCAATATGATAGAGCCATCTTGATCAACGTCAACATCTCTTGCTGCCATATGACTCTTCTTCGATGACCAGATGCGATATGGTGCAGACAGGGCACCTCGGATCTGTTTCGGATTCGTAGTTGAAGTGCTAGCATCCTGCGAGCCTTCCATGCGCCGACTGACGGCAACGGTGAAAACCTCGCCAGAAGTAGATAGCGCACAGATGGTGTCACCACCAGAAGTGATCTTGCTAACCCTGTTCGGCGTAGTATCGTACTTGGTTGTCAACCAGCTCTCTTTGAGAAAGTTGCTCGTGAACCCATCTAGTGGAAAGCTGAGCTTTGAGTAGCCGTAGTTTGCGAAAACCCAAACTTCGCGACTCTCCAAAAGGCACACCGTAGCGCCATCGATAGCCGAGACTGAGTGAATGGTACTGGAGAATAATGAGGCAGCAATTTTCCGAGGAATGACTTGCATTTCCAGTGATCGGGCATCTGAATCAACGATGCCTAGCTGTCCCTCGTTTTTTCCAAAAGTGTACAGCGAGGTTGAAGTATGGCAAACCGAATGTATTCGTGAAGCAGCAATACCAGTGACAATATCGCGCTTCAAGGGTCCAAAGATCTGTCGAGGAATTGTCGAGATCGGATCGTCGTCCTTCATGGTAGGTTTCGGCAGAGCATACCCCAGCTGACCATAGGCATTGTTTCCCCAAGAAAATATCTCTCCTTCTTCCGTTGTGGCCAAAGTGTGGTTTTGCCCTAACGCGATTGCAACAATCTTTTTCTGACCGAGTCCGCCACCCTCAATGCAGGTGAACTGATACCTAGTTGTCTCACTACCCGTGCCCAGCCGGCCACCAGGGCCATGGCCACACATGTACAGGTTGGAAACAGGGTCAGTGGTTAGGACCGCGGTATGCAGCTTTGACATTCGTACGTCCTGGATGACTATTGGGATGTTGCGGATGTGAATTGGGAGATCCACTGTGCTTTTCGGCTGAGAAAATCTGGAATCTTGCATCGGCGCACCCATAGCTGCCCAATGTTGGCTGTGTCCATCGCGGTGCTCTCGATAAAATCGCTGAAGTAGGTGGTCTGGTCTTCTCAGTGTGATGCGTTCCGGAAACTGGCGATCGTCTTCGTCTCCAAAGCCGAGAGTCACATTCTTGTTGCTTCCGAAGGTGTACACTTCATCTCCGCCAAGCAGAACAGGCGGGGCAACCAGCCTCTTACGCATTTCATCATTAACATCGCCACTGTCGCCGCGTGCCATCTCATCGTCGGAGTCGAAGTCCATGACTGGCGATTCCTCCGGTCGCAGAGTTCGATCCTTGATGGTCATCGAAAACAAGTCCAATGGACCATAGCCTTCCTTGTCTTTGATTTTTACAAGCCCCCGCGCATGCTGATTGAACCCGCTAGAACCCTGGCCAAGAATATCCCGTGTGTCGCGGTTGAGAATGAGACGTGCAATGGCAATGTTACCAAAATAAAATGCCCTGTGAAGCGCAGTCCAACTGTTTTCCGCATCCTGAATGTACATGTCCGTCCATGGGTTCTCCAGAAGTGCTTGAGCAAAATCAACGGCGCTCTCAGCAGTCGATGAAGCGGCATGATGCAGAATAGTCAGACCGGCTGAATCGCGACTGTTGATGTCAGAGCGACTCAGGTTCGCAGCACCGCTCAATCCAATCTTGCGCCCCTTAGCACTCGTCAAAGGCGAGGCGTTATAACTGCCCGGACTACTGTTCACTGCAGCGCCGTGTCCTGCCTGCCAGCCAGCAAAGCCTTTCGATGCCGACCGGTTCGTATGCGCGGGGGTTGCGAGGACATGTCGAAAGTTGTCGACATCATCTTCAAGGTAGTATTTCCAGAGATAGCCACTCATGTGCCGATAGGGGTGAAGAGGCGATCCGAAGCTTTTACAAGTAGCACCTAGCCTCAACCTTGTAGGGTCAAAGCGTGATTAAAGGTGCTTGCTGTAAAGCTGAGGATGACTCCAGGGGAGGGGTGCCCAACGCGAGTGGTCGGCGGTCTATGTAAAACTGTCTACTTGTTCGAGTAGATCAGGCGTAAGGTTGGATGCGTTGGGGGTAGTGGTTCGTAGGTAGAGGACGCGGGGGAAAGAGCAAGGTGGCAAGTCCAGCGATCGGAATGCGATTGGCGATTATCGGTTTGAGTTGGCAGTGTACGCGATGTGGCGAAATGGAGGGGAGAGATTTTGCGACGGGCTCTATGCGATGGCTGCAGATGCTCTGTACGCAAGGCGCAAGTGGTTATTGTGTTGTGCAACTCGGTTGTGGGCGAGCGGTGCTAGTAATCGTGTCGATGACGAAACTGCCGAGGCGATGGTGGGCTGGACGCTGTGTCTCTTTGTCGCGAGGTTGGCAATGAGTCAGAGTGAGTCTGCTGTACTTCCTGAAGATTACGGTAAGAAAGAGGGGTTAGTTATATGTGGCAGTCGCGAATATCCATGGATGCTTCGGAGGCGCAAGGCGGCGCGTTGTGGGATGGTCATGTCGAAGTCACCGAATATGGACCAATGACAGCCGCCTGCTCCTCCACAAGCTGTGAGCGAGCGTCTACATTGCTCGAGTGGACCAACATCATCATCATCATCATCCTGGGTACGAGCATGCGATGAGAAGTATGAGGAGAGCTCAACTACATATCCAACGCACGGCTATCTCCGCACTGACTGGCGGTGAGCGAATGATACGCAACAAAAATCGAGGCTTGGCAAATACGAAGCCTTCGAGACAGTCCTGAGTAACATATGACTCTGTCAACTTGGTAAGCAGCAGTAGGCGACTGCGCAAACATGTCGTTTAAATTGTTGGGCAAGGCAGATGTCTCGTCAAGGCAGATGTCTCGTCAAGGCAACATTTGAATGATGCAAGCCTTCATTCGGATATCGTTGTTCGCCGAGTCGTCTTCCTCATGCGGTCCAACGACGTCTGCCTGTCCCCGGCGTTTCGCTGACGACGGACATGGCATATGCAAATAATAGCGGGCGTTGACCGGTGACAGGTGTAGTACAGGCGATAAAAGAGATCTTGTATCACCGGTCAGCGCTCGGCTCGTGTCGCGACGACCTAGGGCTGCGGGCAAACCAAAGAAAAGGCGCCAACGGCGATGCATAGCCGGGCACTGAAGCTAATGGCGTGACAAGTCGCCCTAATGACAGGCGATTGCCCTGCCCGATGAAGGCAGAATGGTGAAAAAGTTGGCTCGATTCGTCGTCGCCGGAGCCGGCACGCTAAGGCGGGACTCGGATCGCAGCATGTCAGACCTCAACTGAAGCAGACGCGCTCCAGCTTCCCCAGACTTCGAGCAAGTGCTACCCCGACCTCTGACTCCCTACACCCACAGCGCCTGGCCCCCTGTAGCTTCCGATAGCTTTATCTTGCTCGCCGGTCGACTGATCGGCTATCTGGTCAGGCCTATCTCGAATAAGCGTCATATGGACCTCGCTCGTGACTCCCAGCTTCCCATGCGTCTCAACGCTCTTTGACTTGCTCCACGCCATCCGCCCGCCGATAAACTCTGATACCGCGTCTGTACGAACTATCAGCGACCGTCCCCTCCCATTCCGCTGCATCACGACGCTGTTCGTCCATCCCAGCAGGGTGCTCAGCCTTATCTCCGCTCTCCGCCCTCCGCCCTCTGCCCTCGGCCTCAGATACGGCAACCGCGTGTATAGCATAGCATGGCTGCCTAGGCCCTGGTCGCGTGTTAAGACGTTCCCCGCGTGAAGCACCCGAGTCCCTCCTGACAGCCTCGACCCAACCTGACGCCGGATGCACTCGTGATGGCTACCCACAGTTACGCTCGCCTGTTCCCGCCACAACGATAGCCGTCCTACACATTCACATCCTCGCCAGCAGCCTCGCCCTGTCACATAGATCGCGCACCTGTCCCTGTACCTGCACCCGTACCTGCAGAAGGCCGCCACCCACTATGCACCCATACTCGCGCGCCTCGCCGCGCACCGCCTCGCCCGCCAGCAATCTCCAAACGAACCCCACACGCACCAACAACCCGCGGCACACGACGCAGGACTCCTCGGCATACTCAACCACACCTCCATACAGCGACCGTGGCGTGGAGGACTCAGACGGCGAGATGATGTCTCGCGGCGACCAGGCGGCCGAGTCGGACCAGAAGTACTACCAGAAGGTCAACCAGGTCATCCAGGCACGCACCCCCCTCCCTACCCCGTATTCGTATCGAGCCTGTATGCTAACTCGCTCCAGAACTTCTTCACCAAGGCAGCCCTCACCGTGGTGTCTTCGCGGGTAACCCTGCCGCCCGGCTTCAACAAGAACGGCGAGCTGAAGCAGAACAAGTGGGTAGGTTTCAACTCTCCCGACTCCCAACGGGCGCCACTGACCTCGCACAGTTCAACGTCGTGCTCCCTGACAGCGACGAGCTCCAGCACCAACTCGCCGAATGGAAGCTCATGGACGCCATGGCCGGCCAGCACCCGTCGCTTTGCATCGACGTCTACCTGGACATCCAAGGCCTCGGCCACAAGCAGTCACTCGTCGTACGCGATGACAAGGGAAAGAGATGGGACGTTGCCTCGGCTCTGAACGCTGCGGAAGCTGCGTCTCGGTCGTCCAGCCGCACCAGCAAACCTACACAACTTGTGCTCGAACGCTGGAAAGTCCGCGTTGGAGAAAAGAGCCTGGTGCATCCATCAGAGCTCAACGACCCTCTGCCCAACGTGTACAAGAAGGCCGTCGTCACCTTTCGCTCTTTGTTTTCCCATCTGCGCCTCATGCCCGCATTCAGGTACAACAAGGTCCTCGCCAAGCAACCTGCGAATACACCTGCGCTGAAGCTGAATTACCGCATCTCAAATGGCGATTTCAGGAGCCCTCATGTCGACACTTTGGGTCTTGCTCTATACCCGCCGGATCAGGCGAGACCAGAGCCGGTGACTCTGACGCAGGAGCTCGAACCGACGAATTCGCCAGTAGGTCCCTTGTGCGTAACGGTCGAGTATCGCACCAATTGCGATTTAAGTGTCGATGATTCCGAGTCGCTCCTGAGCTCCCAGTTCATGGGCCTGGATGACACATATTTTGAAGACAAGGCCCGGCACGTACCAGGGTCGCTTCCCGTCAACAAGTTGAACGCGCAAGAGACCCCCGATGCGGGGCAAGCATACGGCAGCCTGTCGACGTTCCATCAAGTTGGTCCGCGAACAGGGACGAGCCCCATCTCAGCTCTCCGGGCTGCTCGAGACATGCCCTTGTCATCACCTACCGAGTCGCCTCCCCAGAAGTTACCACCCAACCACCGAACTGCCCAAGGATCAAAATCGTCCTTACGTTCTACCGACACGCCACAATATCAGCGACGGACTTCGGTTTCGTTTCAACCTTTCAAGGCTGGCTCGCTCTCATCGTCGCCTGCTCCCAGCAGTACAATTCCTCTTTCTCCCAGCAGCTCACTGGGACGGCCGGGTAGTTCCCTTGGCCGGAATGTCATCCCCAGTGCGCTGAATCAACCACGAAACCGGACTTCGTTGACCGCGCTTCCTCAGACCGCACTCCGGACACCTTCACTTCCAAATGAAGCTGTCATCACATCATCCGCTTCGAGCTCTCCAAAGCCTGCGCCGATCAACCGCTACAGTAGCAGCTTTGGCCACAGGAGAAGCAAGTTCTCTCCAGGCGGTGGTAGCAAAACGGAAGACGACAACCTAAGCAGTGGGAAAGGAAGTGTGTCTTCGTCAATACAACGAGGTTCTGATACTCTGAACGAAGGACCTGGCAGCAGCTCAGGGGAGGTCAAGACCGACGACGAGAACATCTCAGACTTTCTGAAGCTCCTGGAATCCAAAAAGGACCTCAAGAGTTTCAATCGAAGCGACAATGCTTCCAAGACCGCCACTATGCAAAAGACTACAGCGCAGTTGACGAGGTATCAGCGTATGAGGGACTCCCATACCGGGCTCGCTGAGTCCGTGTCGTCTTCAATGATGCTCTATCGTTCATCTTCCTCCTCAAGTCGTCAGCTATCTAGCGTTCCCGCCATGATCGCCGGTACCTCGGTGTCAACTGCCTCTTCACCCGGGAAACCAATATCGCCTCACACTCCACACACTCCAGCTATCCCCTCACGCTTGAGCGCAAACAGCATCATTGAATATGATCAGCCACGTCGGAGCCGAAGTCGGCCAGGCAGGACAGCGCGTGATCACGACTCGGTCAACGTGGAAGAGCAGAGCGAAAATGAAGAGCAAGGCACAAATGCTATTGCTATTCCCACCTCGCCACGCCCATGGAATTACGCTCGTCGATCAAGCTCCGTCGCTCAGGAAAATCGGAATTTGCCTGATGATGAACCAGATGTCTTCGGTGTCCGCTCGGCGAGTCTCCCTTCTGAGGAGGTTGAGCGAGCTAGGAACCTACACCTCACGTCGAGCGGACTGTTCGCGCAGGCAGAACATGTAGCCAGTGACACTCGCGACAATCAAGTCACCGACAACGATTCTCGCGAAGACTTACCCCGACCATCATCTACATCAAACATTCCCGCGAAACGTGGCACCCAGCTTGGTCCCCGCGGTCGAGGGGGTTTCTTCTCGCATAGCTCATCGACCAGTCTCAGCACAGGCGGCACAAGCTCGACAGAACGCCAGAGCCGCTATAACTTCAATAGCCGTGCCGCTGCAAACCTTGATGACGACGAGCCTCTGCTCTTCCAGATGAGCGAGATTGGTGCTGGCGGCTCCCGGCGCAGTCTCGAAGAAGCAAGAGGTGGGTCAAGCACAGGCAGCGGAGGCAAACGAGGATCGTACTTCCGCTGATCATGCATTACCTTTCATTTATTACATTGTTTAAGCTCCTTCGCATTGACCTTCTCGGACTCAGGGATCATCCTCTTGCTTTGCTTCTCCACGTCTATTGTCCCTTTAGCGGTTCACATAGGTCGCGCATTTGGCGTAAGTTCGAATTTCCACTTACCAGATTGAGTACATGGCGATTGGCATAGGAGCTGGATGGACCCGGCGTTACAATGGAATCTGCACATACCGGGAAGGACATCTAGCTCTCACATATGGGATCTAGCTACGGCTGTTTATATATCATCACGGTTCGGTGTCTGGATGGAGTTCAGGTATGGTTATGAGGATAGGCAATATGTTTGGCTGAGTGTAGTTCCGCACGATTGAATATAGCTTTTCCACACAACGTCTCCTACAACCTGCCTCCTTGCTGGTGGGCTGATTTCGTGTCTCTCTAGCCCTCCTCTGATCAACACTCGAAGGTCAAGTACTCACATAGGAAAATGTAAGGTGATGGAAATGATTTCACGTGTATTTACTCACCTCTAGTGTGCATTTGATGGCTACCAATACTCACCTCTCACCACCCCACCCCACCGGGTTTCTCGACGCGCAATTTCCCGAGAAAAAATACAAACCCACAATCACGTGTCAGAATGTCCAACTCATCGATTACCCATAAAGTCGACCTCTATCATCGCGCCACTGGGCGCCAAATCATGACATCCCCTTTTATTTCTCAAAGGGCAGAGAATGGTGCATAAAATGTATCCGCAACTTCCTCGATCTCGACCACACCTTCTGCTATGACGAAGAAGGGCAGCCGATCGAGGAGTTTGAAGAGGGCGCGCTGGTTGTTGTTACTGGGAATTACCTTGAAGACCCGCTGGGGCGTGGGGTAAGAAGGGGAAGGAGGAGGTGCGCGTTGTACGGGCGGAGAGGGAGAGGCTGGTATGTATGATGTCTCTATGATAGGCTAGGTGGAGGAAATCAGGAAATGTAGAGGTGATAGGACTAACTAACTGACTGACGTGTTAATAGGGACTATCCTGCATCCAGCGCCGTGATCATATCATCACTCTTCTGAACCCATCGCCCCCGCCTTCGCTCTCTCTCTTTTCCTCCTCCTCAGCAGCAGCAACAGAAACAGAGAATCCGAACATCTATCTCACTCTCCCCACCAACCTCCTCCGCCTCCCCCCATGCCCATCTTGACAAGCATTCGATGGTACAGGAGCATCCCTAGATCCCCTCCCCCTTTCCTTTCCGCAATGACCGCGAAGTTCAACATTCTCCTCAGACTCTCGTAGCCTAGCTACACTGTATCTCACTGTGGATATGAAGGCACAATACCCAGTCTCCGAGTAATCATCACCCTCCACATCGAATTATGGAGGGGGGGAAGACCGCAAACCCACAAAAGAGAAACCGCCTTCACACCCTATTATACCCTCCTCCTCCTCTCTCTCCTAGTTACAGAATCTCTTCTTACACACTTCGTTATATACCCCACCGCGCCTCGCCTAATACATATTCATAAAGCTCCGCCAAAGTGAAGATCACCTTCCACAGACCTAGGGAGTGCCTGACTGACGTTCTTGTAGTACAGGAAGCCACAAGTCCGTGCGCAACGATCTCGACATCTCTTGGCGATGGCACTCGCAGCGAAAAGGCTATGACTAACCACAGCGGCTACCCCAATCCCCTTATACGCCTTACTGAGGCTTCAACCTCGCTTCTCCGTCGCCGCCTCCCGTGCCCATGCCATCTTCACCACCACCCCTCCCCCAAAAACCTACCAGCCGCTTCTTGGACAGCGAGCCCACCATCCGCCAATTCGCCTGGAAGAATATTCGGAGTCGAGACTCATGAGTGTCTGTCGTCGTGGACACCGACATATACTTGAAGCGGTATTGGCACCAGTACACGTCCATGCACTTCGTACTTCACGGTGGAATTGCGGTGGCTCCACAGCGGTCCTTCCTTCCCCAGTCGCACTTTCTGTAGAGAGGACATCCGCAACAGCGAAAATCATGGAGAGATGGGTATATGATACGTAAGTCACGGCATTCGAAGGGGCTATTGTTGCGAGCAATCGTTATCTCCACGATCACAACCTCTGCGTCGTCTCCGTGTGGGAATCGTGGGTGCGGGGCCTTCAGGGTCAGTTCCTGCGAAGAGGCTCAAGACTGCAGAAGGGCATTTAAAAGTAGAGCTAGCGAGTTGATAAACATCGAATAGTAATTCAAAGACCTGACGAATACCAAGAGACAACGTGTAGAATATGTGTAGTCTGCAACTTTTGATCAAAGGCGTCTAGAAATTAACCATCTGTCATGTGTACGCCTGAACGTGATATTGGATGTTATACATACGGACGCAGTGTGTACGCAAAACATGGAATCTTACAAACTCTTCTCAGCAGGCTTGACACCCTTGTGTATGGCCGCAATCCCGTTTGTCAAATCTTCATATCCCTTTCCTGGCACAAGGAAGCCCGCATCCTTGATCATGTCGCTGAACTCGGTCTGACTCGGGAACCTCGCGATACTCTCCACAAGGTACTGATAGCTGTCCCGATCACCAGCAACCAACTGTCCGATCAACGGAATCGCGCCGAAGCTCCAACGCTGGTACACGGCATCGAAGAGCGGGTTGTTGACCTTTGAGAACTCAAGGCACGCAAAAACACCACCGGGCTTGAGAACACGGAAAGCCTCTTTCAGCGCCGCCTCCTTGTGTGTGAAGTTGCGGATGCCGAAGGCGACAGTGTACAGGTCGATGCTGTTTGAGGGTATCATATCCAGCTTCTCCGCATTCGCCTCCACGAACTTCAGTCGCGGTGATCGTGCATAGGGCGTCTGCAATGCCCGCTTCTTGCCTTCTGTGAGCATCTCTGGGTTGATGTCTGCGACTGTGACTTTTGTGTGCGCATCGTGGTTGATGGTGGAGGCGTGGTCGAGCATGCGGAAGGCGATGTCTCCGGTGCCGCCAGCGATGTCGAGGATGTTCCAGCCCTGCTCTTGTGATGAGGAGGACGTGAGCGGGTTACGGCCGGGGTTCAGGTTGCGGACGAAGTGGTCTTTCCAGAGGCGGTGGATGCCGAGCGACATGAAGTCGTTCATCGAGTCGTACGAGGAGGCGACCGAGGAGAAGACGGCGCCGACTGTTCATGATTAGTCACTGGACGCCCTTAGAAGGATGACATAAAAGTGCATACCCCTCTGCTCCTTCAATGCCTCTGAAATCGTCTCGAAGCCGAAATGCGTTGTCTGCGGTCTACCCTGCGGAGACTTCGGGGGTGGCGTCTGCTGCTGTGCCTGCCTCACCGAGCACGAGAAGCATCTCGACTCTCCCATCGTCCTCCTCTTACTCCCCTGTAGCAATTGCCGCCCTATTCTCAGTCTTGAGGCCTGCATGTTTGCCGTGTCGATTGGATGTCGTCGAAGATGATGGCTTGGCGTGACTTTGTCGATGCGCGATGACACGTGCAGGGGTCTGGCTAGCGGCCGCTGGCACCGCGGTACATGGTCCACTACGCCGACGCTTGCCGCGACCAAGTCTGCTTCCCCAGAATCTGATATACTGGGCTCCCCGCACAGAAGATGTAGCGTATCAACATGTCTTTCCGCTATACTTCACGCATATTACGCTTACAGAGGCTTTCGAGCCCGCAAGCATGCCTCAATGGCTCAAGAGGGTCAGCATGCATGCAATGGCAGACGTGCCGAGGTGTCGCATCGACGCCAACTGCTGAGAAGTGAGTGATCTTGAAGATGTTGGGGACGAAAGCTAACAGAAAATACAGAGTCCTCTTCCCAGGTGCATTGAATAGCGAGTTCACGAATACAATGGAGTTCATGCAGCCCGCTCAGACCAAAGCCATCTCGACATACCGCGTCATGAATCAGTATGGAGACATACTCGACAAAGAGATTGGGGTCGAGACTACTGATGAGGAGGCATTGGACCTGTACAAGAATATGGTCAAGCGTCCGTAAAGCTACCGCATGATTTTGGCATAACTGACAGTCACAGTGAGCATAATGGACCTCCTCATGTTCGAGGCGCAACGCCAAGGGAGACTGAGTTTCTACATGGTCTCTGCGGGCGAAGAAGGAATAGCCATCGGCTCCGCCAGTGCCCTCGACCCTGCCGATGTAATCTTCTGCCAATACCGCGAGTCGGGCGTCTACCTCCAGCGCGGCTTCACCCTTGCCTCCTTCATGAACCAGCTCTTCGCCAACGCCAAAGACAACGGTCTAGGTCGCAACATGCCCGTCCACTACGGCTCCAAAGAACTCAACATCCACACTATCAGTTCCACACTGGCGACCCAGATACCGCACGCTGCAGGCGCAGCATATGCACTGAAGATGCAGAACATCCAAAACCCTAGCACATCACCCCGAGTCGCAGTATGCTACTTCGGCGAAGGCGCCGCCAGCGAAGGAGACTTCCACGCCGCGCTCAACATCGCAGCAACCCGCCAGGTACCCTGCATCTTCATCTGCCGCAACAACGGCTACGCCATCTCCACACCCACCTCGGACCAATACCGCGGCGATGGCATTGCATCACGTGGCGCAGGCTACGGCATCGCCACTTTGCGCGTAGACGGCAACGACATCTTCGCCGTACGCCGCGCCACAGCCGAAGCCCGCCGCCTTGCCCTCGAAGACGGCGGCCGCCCCGTCCTCATAGAAATGATGGCCTACCGCGTCGGCCACCACAGCACATCCGACGACTCCTTCGCGTACCGCCAGCGCGTCGAAGTTGAAGACTGGAAACGCCGCGACAACCCAATCACGCGACTGAGAAAGTGGCTTGAGGGCCACGGTATCTGGGACGACGCTAAAGAAAAGGAGCTCAGAAGTACCACGAGGAAGGAGGTGCTGCGCGCGTTTGAGGAGGCGGAGAAGGAGAAGAAACCGAGTATTCGGAATGCGTTTGAGGGCGTGTGGGAGGAGTTGACGGTCGAGCAGAGGGAGCATGTTGAGGAGCTCAAGGATATTCTGACGAGGTATCCGAAGGAGTATGATCTTGGTAGTTTCGAGGGGGGCATCAAGGGCTTGGATGATTTGCTGGAAGGGAAGAAATGAGCAATTATTACGTGATTTCAACTGCAAAAAAACCCCCCATTATTCTATGCCAGATACACCACATAGGAATCGCCTCTTGCTCATCTAAGAGTATCTTCTACATCCCGCAACCCTAGCAGACACTTACGGTCATGTAACATATCCTCACCACGCTTCCAGGCTATTATCACTAGGTTCGATCACTCCGCCAAGACCCCTTACTCCATCACGCGGCACAGCATGGATCACAAGCCCATCAAGGTATCAGAGTCCCAAAGAACAGGTGGCATCGGGATATTACAGAGATATTACAAGCACAACGCATGTACAAGTCACATTGACAGTGTTACATTGTGCTCGCGGGTATCTAAACTTCCAAGGTCGTAGGCATATGCAGTATATATCTATGTAGCATCAACCAGCCAGTCGGGATCTGCGTCTTCATCTTCGGGGTCTTCCATCAAGAGCGAGCCTGCGTCTGATGGTGATGATGATGGTAGAGACCGCATCATAGCGTCTTCTGTATGCTTGGGCTCTGACTCATGTTGCGTCTGTGCTTCGTCTTGCTCCGGTTTGGCATCTGAAGAATGCGCTTTGGTGGCACTGAGTACTTCGTCTAGTGTAAACCCGCCAGCATCGTCTGCAGCTCCATCGACGTGTACCAGATCGTTTTCAAGCTGCTGTTTTTGACGTGAATGGCCCGCATCATCAGCAAAGTCGTCGTGAACAAACCCACCTCCATCTTCCTCTTCTTCCTCGTCTTCCGATGAGTATATCTGCCCAAAGCTACTTCTACGTTTTGGAAGAAGCTGTTGCGAATCCAGAATTGAGCTCTCGAAGCTTTGATGTCGATTCAGACTGATGGGGCCCGCATTGTCGTCTTCGTTTGGGATAAATCCGCCACTGTCATCATCATTGTCTGGTAGAAATCCGCCGTCGCCGTAGTCCTGTTGCCGCGGCTCATAACTACGACCTGATGGTTCTGTGGTATCGCCCTCTCCGGGGAAGAATCCGCCGGCCATATCCTGCGCTGCTAGATGTCTATCTTGCTTGCTAATCTCGTCCTGGAAGTCAATGACTGGGCCCTTTTCGCCGTCAATTTCGATAGCGTTGACGCGTTGCGCGATACGCAGACCGAGGAAGAAGCGTCTCCACAAACGCAAAGATTCTGATCTACGCGCCGCAATTTCAGCTTCTTCTTGCTGGTACTCCATGCCATCGATGACTGTCTGCACTGCATCTGCGTATTCTTGAGCGACCACGACACCTTGAACAATCGCGGTGCCATGACGGCCCTTGAAAGAGAATCCGGTGACCGCATCGGCAGAGTCAACACCAACAACGCGCGCCGCTTTAGACGCAAGCTTGTGGCGAATATGCGTACCGCCTGGCGGACACATCGACGGAACGTAGAGATCGAGATTCCCATAGACATTTCGTGGCACACGGCCTTTAATGACAGGCGGCGGAACGTAGAGCTCGGTCTGAAATTCTGCGTAAAGACCCACACCAACTTCGTCGACTTGTTCAGCGGCGTCCATATCAGGACCAATAGAAGATCTTCGGCCTTTCTTAGGCTTCGCATACTTGAGCGGCTGTTCGCCAAACTTGACATCTCTTCCCATGCGATACCACTTATCTGCACTCCGAACCATGTGTACGTTTGCGCGACGGTAGATGGGCTCCATCTTAGGGCTCATCGCGGTCCCGCAGTTGACTTTGCCGACCTGGTTCATAGGATGTATGACCTCGTTGTGTTTGAGGTGTCGCTCAAGCACGTACACTGGATGTCCTTTGAAGTCCTGCACATTCTTCGGTATGCCTTCTGCAGCCTCTTTACGTGCCAGTGTGGTGTCTTCTAGCTGATCTCTATCGAGCGTCGATGAGCTTTTGAAGAAGAACTTCATCGTGCGTCTCCACCACTTATCTCCATCTGGCATGCACTCGACACGGAACTTTCGAGTCTTGGCATTGTACGCTTTCGCGTATCTTCGTGTGACATCTTTGGCCGTGTAGTCTTCGTTGAACGCTATCACGTATGTGAGGCTGTTCTGAGCGAAACTGAGCGGTGGCTCCAGCTTTTCGGGCGAGTTGACAGTGAATGTAGAGTGTGTATCAATGGGTATCCACTTCTGGTGAGCAGCATTGAAAGCTTCGACCCAGTATACTGGATATGGAGTGAGGTAGGCTTTTTGCTTCTTGGTAGCTGCGCCTGTCTCATGTAAGACAGAGTGTCGCTCACCCATCACACGCTCTAGTCTTGACAGCTTCTTGTTCCGAGATGGGGCATGTGCTTTGGGCTTTGTCGGACTTGGCTCTGCTGGCTTGTTGTATGGATCAATAACGATGGTGTTCTTCTGGGCGCTCGACTTCTGCGGCGTAGCGCGTTCAGCTGCAGATGCGAATGGCAAAGGTTGCAACGAACAGACGAGCCGGACCTCGATGCCGATGCCACGAAGTAGAGCGCAGAACAGTTGCGTCCCGACATCTTGTGAGCCGTGCATAGTGTGCGCCGCACTGCGGAAGTCATCCTTGTCCATCGGATCATCAAGCTCGTCAAAGTCGGAGAATGGGCGAATGGCTGCCTCTGCTTCTGCCCACCGCGGCTTGTACATGCCTTGCGCAGTGACCTGGAACCGCTTCGACCACAGTATCTTCAGCTCGTTCATGCCGTCAACGAAGCGCTTCGATGCCGAGTACTGAGTAAACTCGGGATTGGGCACAAGGTTGGTCAGGGTCTTTAGAGGTACGATCTTGCGTAGCGTGCCCTGTACTCTAATGTCGTTACACCAGGCATTTCTGCGGTGGACATGGTATAGCAGACAAAGAACGTGCATCTTGTGGATATCCAGCCGTCGTTTCTTATCGACTGAGGTGATGGCTCGCCGGCGCACCTTCCTCTTCTCTTCTTTCTCTGTGATCTTTTTTCCTCCGATCGCAATGGATATATCGCCAACATGGGGTGCAGCTTCGCCGCCTTCATCCGCGTCATCGGTATCGTCTCCGTCTCCAAGCGCGTCTTCCCACTCTAAATCGCTGCCATCTGACTCGTCCGAGTCTACGATGGTCTGTCGTACTCGTGCGTTTGTGCGTGTCTCGTCGTCAGTCATGGACTCGATTGCAGCGGTTGGTTGCATTCGTGTGTGCGACGGCATCTGGAAGCGTGATGTGGTCTTAATTTGAGACGGTGCGGGCGATGATAGTTTTGATGAGCGGTCGGTCGACTGTACTACTGGTCTGGGTTGAGATACAGGACTTGGTGTTATCTGAGCGCGCGCCGTCTTCCTCTTCTTTAGTGGCCGATCATCTTCGTCTGCGCTGGCGGCCTTCGATACCTGCTCCTCATGCACCATCTCCTGGAATACAGCTGGCACCCCTCCATCTTGCTGCGAGTTCCTTCCTCTACGCGCTGATCGTCTTGGAGTGGCCGACTCCACTACCTTTTGCAATCTTCCTCGCGCCCCAGCCATGCCTCTACTAATTGTCAGGTCGGCGCAAGATGCGGGGGTTGAATAGTAACGCCGGAGATAACAAACGTAATCATCGCATTCACTTGAGTATGTTGCGGCTGGCGGGCGCCAAGGCGAAATGGGTGAAGGCAATTAGCGATGATGCAATCGAGGAAAAGCGCGCTATCACGTTTTGAGTGGGGCCAGACCGGAGTTTTCCGGGTAGCTTCCTCTAAAACCTCACCTCGATCACGACCTGATTAAAAAATAAATCTGCAGTCGTGGCTCGAACATCTCCGATGGTTGGGGACCTGTGTCACAACAGCCATCTCCTGCCGCACGATTCCTGCTCCTGCTGCGTCATCTGAGATGCTGCTTCCCGAGTCTGGGATAGCAGGGCTCGAAATCATGCACAGGTGGCTTTCATCCGGCAACATGCACTTGTGCACTTGCAACATTACTACTGCAGATTTGCCGAACTGAACCAATTCTTCTAAAGACGCTGTTGCACTCGTGTATCTTGCGGAAGGCTGGTTGCAGCTGTCAGTGGCGGATACACCACCCTCGCCTGGAGAGGCCCGAGAATGTGCGCGTGGAGACATTGAATATTACCGGGTCTTTCCCTTCTCGAAAACTGCAAAGTCGTGGCTACCCCATAAGGACATGACCTTGCTGCAGCCACTTCGAAGAGAAGGACCCCCTACAAGTGAGGATGCATCTTTGTTTATCATTTGCAGCCTCACAGTTGAGAACACCAACATCCATCATCAATCATCTATCACTACTGTAGCATTTGATACAGCCACGATGGAAATGCGCATGCTCCCCACAAAAACCGGTGTATCTCGAGCTGAGCTTCTAGGAATTTCTCAAAGCGCCAGCCCAGACAAACCCACTGCGTCATCAGTACCAGAGCCAAACCTACATGCAGCGGCATATCGAGAGCGAGCCTCATATTCCGGACCACCAGAACCAAACCCACAACAAGAACGAGATTGCCGGTCCTTTTCGCGTGTCTTTCCTACGAACGGTGTTCAATATCTAGCCCCGGAATCAGAGACCGTACCAACGATACCAACACACCGAAGTCCGATTGATGGGCTCGCTGCGGTATCAGCACCACAGCTCACAGAAACAGAGGCGATGCCACCTCCCCTACAAGAGTCGGCATCAACGCCGCCAGAGTCAACGATGCGCCACCCACCCCCAAATGCACCGGACTTACCAATGAGCCCACCTGTTACGCCCCCATCACCGGCCTACGGCCACGACCATGGCCATGCTCACAGTCATCACCACACGTCATCAACGGCTGTCCCTTCACACAAGGCGCAGCCCGACGACGGTTCAGGATCAGGAACCGCGCATACTCACTCTCATTCTTCGGGTATTTGTTGCTCAAAGTCGTCTCATTCAAGTGGGGACATTTTGCTAAAAGACTCAGGTGATGCGCCGAATGAGAGCGAGTATAGCGATGTCGAAAAAGGCCCTGCAAAATTCGAGCGTATCATCCTCCGCATCGACGGTCTGAAATGCGGGTGCTGTGATGCGGGTCTCTCTCGCGCCATCAGCCGTATTCCCGCCATCCAGAATCACCAAGTGAATACCGTCCTGGCCAGAGTGGAGTTGGACTTGGATACCAATCGCCTCCCCGTTAAAGATGTCATCAAGAGACTGAACACCAAGACTGGGTATACCTTCGAAGAGCATGTCGCGCCCGTCGGGCAAGTGCTGGACTTCATCATTACTGATCCCAGGCGAATACAGTACGCTGACAAACCTTTTGGTATTCTTCGCATCGAGGCGCCTGAGAGAGAGCCATGGCGTCCTCTGCAATTGCTGAGTGGACGTAATAGCGCAGCTCCGATAAAAACTACAGATTCAGCGAAGAGTACGCATCTGGCTGACGACTACAATGATACTTCCTCTGTGCAGCGAACAGAGCCTGGTGCAGAGGGCTCCATAGCCCCTCAAATTCGAATACCACCAACACGGATCCATTACAATGCGCATGTTATCGGTGCTCGGGACATTTTCGACCACTACAAGAGATTCGACCCAGATCTACGCCTGGCACCCCCAATAGCTCAACCAGGTCTTGCCCTCGGCGCCAAGCTAACAAAACGTGCATTGTTATGGTTTCTTCCTTCCCTTGTTTTTACGATACCCGTCGCCGTGCTCGCGTGGGCCCCCATTGATCACGACAAGAATGTCTATGCCCACATATCCCTAGCTTTCGCAACGGCAGTACAGCTTATCGCTCTGAGAGAATTTGTTCCGAGTGCTCTACAATCTCTGTACCACTCTCAAGTGTTCGAGATGGACTTCTTGGTTGCCTTCAGCACCACGGCAGCATACATCTTCAGTGTTGTGTCGTATGTGTTCCAGATCAGGGGAAGGCCGTTGGAGACAGGATCATTCTTCGAAACATCCACTCTGCTGGTCACGCTGATTCTTCTCGGTCGCTTCATCAACGAGTTTGCACGTTTTCGGGCCGCGCAGTCTGTATCTTTTCGCTCGCTCCAGATCGACGAGGCGCTTCTTGTGCTTGACGCAAGCACATCCGGTACCAACCATAAGACGAAGAGGATCGATGCTCGGCTTTTACAGTACGGCGATACCTTCAAGATTCCTCCGCATACCAAGGTCGTCACAGATGGTACCGTTCAACATGGCGGATCCGAGATTGACGAGTCGATGATCACTGGTGAATCTATCCCTGTGGCCAAGGGTGTAGGTTCTGATGTCTTCGCTGGCACGAACAATGGGGACGGTGAACTTATCGTCAGGCTGGACAAGCTACCTCACGAGAACTCGGTGCACAATATCGCGGCTATGGTCGAAGATGCCGAGATGACAAAGCCAAAGACTCAAGCCCTCGCAGACCGCATTGCTGGGTGGTTTGTTCCTGCGATAGCCACTATCGGGTGCACCGTTTTCCTTACCTGGCTCTTTGTCGAAAGATTTCACAACAACAATGCATGGAACAGGGCGGTGATCACAGCCATCACCTACGCTATAGCCACTCTCGTTGTGTCCTGTCCTTGTGCGATCGGCCTCGCCGTCCCTATGGTCGTCCTCATTGCTGGTGGTGTGGCAGCGCGGTTCGGCATCATCTTCAGAGATCCTCAGAAGCTTGAGATCGCCCGGAGTGTTACGGATATCGTCTTTGACAAGACCGGGACGCTGACCTGCGGAGATTCGAAAGTAGTAGGCGTACCAAAATACCACGGCACTGACAGATCCTATACCAGAGGTCTAACAATGACTCTTTTGAAGGACATCAAGCACCCGGTTTCGGCAGGAGTTTGGCGATTTCTGAACGAAGACAAGGAAACAAACAACGACTTTGAGCCTCTCGACGTCATAAACATTACCAGTATTCCTGGCTGTGGCGTCCAAGGCACTTGCGCAGAGACTGGAGTTGTAATCCGCGCAGGAAACCACGATTGGCTGGACGTCCAAGGACCAGAGGGAGCTTCCAATACTTTTTGCTACGTTAGCATTGGCGGAGTGCTCTCTGCCACTTTCGAGCTTACAGACCGTCAGCGCCCCACAGCAGAGATAGTCCTCAAAAGACTGTTCGATCGCGGTATCCAAGTGCACATGATCAGTGGCGATACCGAGGGCGCCGTACACGACATAGCTGGCGCACTTAACATCCAAAGGAGCCACACAAAATCGCGCTGCAATCCGGAAGGCAAAATGAACTACATCCAAGACCTCCAGCAGGCCGGCAGGGTCGTCATGTTTGTCGGCGACGGCACAAATGACTCCGTGGCACTCAAACAAGCAGACGTGGGCGTGCACATCAACCAAGGCTCTGATATCGCAAAGAGCGCAGCTGATGTCGTCCTCATGACCGCCCGCCTCCACGACATACTCATCTTGCTCGACATCTCTCACGCCGCGTACCAACGGATCATCCTCAACTTCAGCTGGTCAGCCCTGTACAACGTGTTTGCGATCCTTCTCGCAGCCGGTGCTTTTGTCGAGGCAAGAGAGCAGATGAGGATCACACCGCAGTGGGCTGGGCTGGGCGAGCTAGTCAGCGTACTGCCGGTCGTGTTGATTGCGTTCCAGATGCGGTGGCGCAACTACGGCAAGAAGTATAGGGTGATTGAGTCCGATTATGTGAGATCAAAGCCGCAGAAGCGTGAGCGTAAAGATCGTACAAGGGGCAGTTCTTCGACCGAGAGCGCAGGTTGTTGTGAGGTCCCCGCTCCCACGCTGGCCAAGCTCGATGCAGTCACGCGTTTTAGCTAAGCAGAGAAAGCCAGATGAAGGTCTGTGGGGTTTTTTTAGGCATTGGGGTGGGGGATACTGGTTAGTCAGACCATTACGTCTTGTTTATTTCTTTTTGTTAGCGTTATTCATGCCTCAGGCGTTCATAACCAGGCATGGTTATTCGTACCATTCATAGAAATCGTTAAAAATTTCGACATTTATGTTCTTTCTTACTTATACTACGCGCTCTTTGCACAGTCATTGCTTCAAGCTACGCTTTCACCTTGCTGCCTCCAACAAGAAATACAAAATCACAGAGATTGTCAATGGAGTATGGCCCACTTAATGTAATTATATAGTATAATTAAAAGTAATTGTGTGTGAGTAATTATGGGTTGACTTGTGGATGGGACAGTGGTGTGGGCAGTGGTGTGGGCAAACGAGCGCATTTCATAGAACGGAACGGTAGGTGAAGGAGAGTGCGGCAGTCGATGTGCGTAACTTGTGAGGTGCACAGCAAGTGGAAATTAAGGTTGTCAAATTTATGAAGTGGCATGAGGTGTATATTATGTACATGTATGGAGTGAGGCGGGCAGCTTCTCAGTGCACTTTACAGTGCAAGTACGAAGGTCTACGAGACACCGAGGAGGTCGCCAACTACTCAAAGCCGGCATACTCGCACACCCTAAGTGCGGCGAGTCCTACCCGGCAGCTTGACGCGGTCGCCCTCGTTGTCATCCTCATCCTCGGACTCAGCCACGGTGTTGTCCGGCAGCCTAGTCTTCCCAAGCCGACCCGCAAGACTGTCTACCTCCTGCATAGCTTTGGTGCCCGGCCTCGCAGCTCCAAAAGCATCCTCACCCAAGGCCTCCTCATCCGCAGCATCACGCTCAACCACCTTCTCCTTGCCCTTGTTCTTGGCGCAGGTCTGCTTCTTGGCATCGCGTGCACCCTTTGCCGTGTTGCCCTCGGTCTCCTGCCCCTCGGAACCAACAGCATCGGCAGTCTCGTAGAAGTCCTCGATGACCTCGCGCACGTCGACCTCCTGTACGCCCTGCGACTGCGACGCATCACCCGCAACCCTAGCCTTGTACGCATCGAAAAGCGCGTCGCTGCACACCAAATCTTGACCACAGGTCGCGCTGCTGAGGATGGCGATGGCAGCAAGACACTTCTGCGTGCACATGAAGACGGCCTTGGTATACCAGTTGTCCTTGATGATGTGATTAGAGGAGGAGCGGGAGTACTTTCTCTTCATCTGGTGCGGGGTCGCAGTTTCGAGGTCGCGGAGGGCGGAGACGATGTCTGCATGGGGGAGGCGGAGGCGCAGGATGTTCTTGCGGTCGATCGCGTCGCGACGACGGAGGGTGCGGATGTGTATGCGGTGGTCTTCACGGGAAAGCTTCTATGAGGAGGATGTTAGTGTAGCCAGGTGACGTTCAGTGTATTGTGCAGAACCTTTCCATGTGCCAATGGGGTAGCTTGATACTGTTCACGCTTTCAATATAGAACACAACGTACCCTCAGTGACCTAGGAAGCCCATCAGCCTCATCGGCTTCGAGGTACAGCACCACCTCAAGCTCAGGCTTAGGGCGAATACGGTGATAGTTGTAGGTTCCGATCAAGAGCTTCTCGCCATCGACAACATTGTTGAAGTTGAAGGGAGTTGTGTCGAGATCGAAAATGGGCTCGCCATTGATGTCGCAAGCGAAGACCTCTGTTTCCTCACCAGGCAGCATGCGCCTGATCTGTTCGAGGATTTCATCGTGCGTCATTGAAGGCGTAATCATGCACTTGCTGACAGTGGCATCAATCTCCGGGCAGTACAGCTCGAAGACGCGGGCGCGCTTTGGCTGCGAGAATGATGAAGTAGTAGACATGATGATGGTAGTTGTGTATGTTATCAATTTGAAGAAAGAAGTTGATGTTGAGTGTAATAGAATCGAGGAAGTAGAGAAAGCATGATTTAAATGAGGTTGTGGGCAAAATAATGACTGCAGTAGTCGAAGTGAAAGTGAAGGGAATGTGGAAAAGCGTTTGTACGTGAGCTTTACCCTTGCGCCCGGTAATATTGTTTCCTTCACCAGTCTGTTCTCTTACTATAGTAGAAGTTACTGAACACCTTCGTCAATAGATGCTCGCCATACGTGCTCCCCTGATATATCGCCCTCCCACCGGTCCCTTCCACACACTTGCCCAACGGCTTGACCATAGCGTCAAAGTTAGGCTCGTAGAAGAACGGCACCGAGATCCTATACTGCTGTCCCCTGTGGATAACCCTATGCAGTGTGCTCTTCCACAACCCGTTCGTCCACCGCTCAATCATATCGCCAATGTTGACTACAAACGCGCCGGGAATGGGATCTGCAGGGAGCCATGTCCCGTCTTTGAGCTGGACCTGTAGAGCGCCAGGTGTGGGATCCGTAAGTAAGAGCGTGACGCACCCGTAATCTGTGTGTGCGCCGCAAGAGAATTGGTCGATATCTGTTCCGGGCGTGTGTGGTGTTGTGAGGGGTGGGTAGCCGATCATGCGCATAACCCAAAACGAGTGGTCGCAGTTCCTCACGAAGACCTCCTCGTCTTCCGTGGTGTTACCCGCGTCTTTAGAAACCGAGCCGAGGTCAAGGGCGACGCCCATAGCGTGTACAAGCGCTTTGCCCACTATTTTGACGCGTTCGATGTAGTCCATATATACAGGCTTGAGCTCTTGAGGTTGCTCAGGCCACAAGTTGACACCCTGAAGTGACTTTACACTACCCGGTCCGCCATCTCCAGGCTTTCTCTTATCCTCAGGCCAATCTCGGTACCAGTCAATCGCTTCTTGCATGTCCTGCAGTCCACCCGTAATGTTCTCTCCAAGCCCTTGATACCCTCGTGCACCATCCCCTCCTTCTGGTCCCCCAGCATCGAAGCGTTTGATCTTGTTCTTCTCCTCTAGAGGCAAGGCGAAGAAGTCGCGGGCCAAAGATATGATTTCGTCAAGCTTTGTAACCGGTATTCCATGTCCGGTAAGGTAGAAGAAGCCATAGTTGACACATGCAGCATTGATGGCTTTGGCGGTAGTCCTCCGTGCCTCTTGCGAAGAGGATGCATCTAAGAAAGCGGATATATCGATTATGGGTAGTCCGTTCTCCTGTGCAATGACAATGGGCTTATCGTATCTTGATCCGGAGTCGGGAATGGGGTTGAGGTTGGGTTCTGCATCGTCGCCACCTGAGCGTCTTTCTCGGGCTGCGTTGAGGGCAGCCTTCATATCGGACATGATGATTGCTTGTCTTAACTGCAGCTTGGGTCCTACTCTTTCTGATGTGTGAAAATTTACCGATACGTCGATCGCTAATTGAATGGTATTGGCAGCTGCTTTGAGACTAAAACGCGTCTTCAAACTTCTCTTCAGTGGTCCCGGGCATCGACGTCCACGGGCGAAGTAGTCAAGACGTCTGAATTGTATGCTGGAAATATGCCAGGGGTCAGTGCAGAGAAAGTGTTGATGTTTGGGAGTCGGAAGTTCCCATCAAACGTTCGGCTGGCGATGCCACATCGAGACTAGACGCGGCTATTCTAGGACATTGAATAGGATGTCAACTTATCGTGAAGACCACCACTAAGCGCAAACCCTGCACATACAATGGAAGTTTGAATGGTATCATAAGGTTCAGACTTTATTTTCCGCCGTCAAGACTTCTATCCAGCATTTATGCCCCTCCGTTTCACTGTAGATGACCCCAATCATGACATCATTACATTTCCAAGGTAATAATATATCGTGAGCCTAAATGCTTGTGGTAACAGTACTTGAGAGGTCATGGTCCTCTACATGATTACCTCGTTCGAAACGTCCTGCGCATCGAGTTAGCAAGATATCGCAACAAAATCTGGACAGACTTACCCTCTTGAGCTCCTTGTACGGCAAGCAGACGCAGTTCTGCACACGAACCTCATCGGCGACAGCACAGTCCTTACCCAGAATGGTGATACTTTGAACCTTGACGCCGTTTTTGACGATGCTGGTAGAGTGGCTGGTGACTGGGGTTGGTGTGCCCTCAACACGCGCCCAGGCACCGATCTTGCTGTGCCAGCCAACAATGGTGTATAAAACGCAAGCGTCGTGCTTGATCTCAGAATCTTCCAAGACAATAGATTCCTTGACGCGAACGCCGGCTCCGATCACGACGCGAGGACCAATCGAAACGTTGGGGCCGATCTTTGCAGTAGGGTCGATTTGCGCAGAAGGGTGGATGTACACTGGTGGGAGGATGTTCGCGGAGGGGGCAGCGAGCTCTTCTGAGCCTGACTGGAACGCCTTCAGCAGGTACAGAGCGTTGGCGGGCACGGCTGAGCCAGCAGTCTTGATCTGGCGCCAGAAGTCCTTGGTCTCGAGGACGAAGAACTGCCTGCTGTCCGCGATGTCTGACAGCACGTCCTGCTCCAAGCGAATGACAGCGTTCTCCTTGTTGTCATCGTCGTCGTCGGCCTGGAAGAAAGACGACTCGAGGTTCTCGGAGGAGGGGTAGGACAGCAGCCGCGGGCGCTCTGATCGTCGCTTGATGGCGCTGCGAATGGCGGGGAAGATGCACTCGGTCGCGAACAGGTAGATTCCGCAGTTGATAAGGTTGGAGATATGCGACTCGGGCTTCTCGACGTAATGGAGCACGCGCTTGGTGTGCGCGTCCGAGACAATGCAGCCGAAGTTGTTGGCCGCCTCGTTAGCGACCCTCGTGCCCAGCATCACCGCCTCCGCGTCCTTGTCTTCGAACAGCTTGAGCATCTCCACCAGCGGGAACGACGAGCAGACATCGGCGTTTAAGACAAACAGCTTGTCGGGCTTGCCCTTCAATATGACGTCGCGGAAGTGGTATAGTCCGCCCGCCGTGCCCAATGCCTGGTATTCTCTGAGGTACTTAACGCTCAGGTGCGGCCAGCTAGTCGAGACGGCGTTGATGAAGGGCTGGAAGACCGACTCCTCGTAGTAGCCGACGATGAAGACTTCCCTGATCTCGGGGACGTTCGTGATGGCGCGGAAGCAGTGTTCGATAATGGGGTGGCCTGCAACGGGGAAGAGCGGCTGTGGAAGTATTAGCGGGGTGCGGGTCGGGCCATTGAATGTGGAAGGTCACTTGCCTTGGGCAGTTCCATAGACAGAGGCCTGAACCTGGTACCTCGCGAAGGCCCTCCAACCTAGTGCGGTGAGTACCATTGTTTGGATACAGCTCCTTGGAAATATTTACCAAAATAACCGCCTTGGTCGCACCTCCAGACTGAGACTTGGACCTCACGGCGAGGGAAGGCGGCTGTAGACTCATTTCGAAGAGTGCTGATGTATGTGATGGTTCCTGAGGGTTGTGAGACGCGGAATGAGTCTCAGAGAGAAAAAAAAAGTGAGTTGAGCGCAATTGCGAATCTGGCCTTCGAAAGGGACAGTTGGTGGACCCTGGAAATCCAGCCCGCGTTGGCGGTGAGCGGTCCTGACGAATCGGCGAATCGGCGAATCGGCGCATCGTCATGTGTATTTCAACTTCATCCCTTTTGTCACAACCACCTCGCCATTTATTACAGGATACGAAGACGTGAATACTATCGTTTTTACAAAGGGACGAGGAAAGCTGTTAGGGTTCAACGGACACTACGGGTACGATTCTTGTTGCTACTAACATCCTTACATGGCTATGTGAAAAGGCTCCTATACTTCGCGATATACTTAGCTACTAGAACCCATAGTCACTGGAGAGAGTTAAAGTCCCGCAGCAGTCACTTTCACGCGAGTCCCGCACCCACTTACGGTTATCTCCACTTACTCTACACCTGTAAAAGCACGCGAGAAGGCGTCGACGACCTTTTGGATGCACTACCAGCGTGTGGGATGCGCGTCGACATCTATTGAGAAGGCCTCTTGAGTCTACTACTACTAGGACTGGCCAGCTTGCTGCAAATTAGTGCAAAGGCATCCAGGGCACACTATAGAAACGAGCAGATGGACATGAAATGCTTCAACATCTCGATGCCATTGTCATCCATATGCCCAATCCCATAAACCAGCGTCCACATTGCAATGCCCACTGTAGTGCACTTCTTCGTCGACCGTCCACTCTTTTCCGTGAGCTGCAAACACTGAATTCTTAGCCCCCCCTTACCCGGAAGACCATTCGTTCTATTCCACTCACCTACAATAACCATCGTAGTATACATATTTACTAAATCCCCAAATCTTTCATACAGGATCAGAACGGTCCACTCGCGTCTACCTGCTTTGCATGTCTGTCTACCTTGTCATGCAGTGTGTGATCCATTCTTGTAGATGGCTGAATTTAGTGGAATTATAATTTTTGCCACAGGTCCGACTCACTAGTCGGACTGATTATGATCTCTTTGCCTTTTTTTTCTGCTTAGTATAAGCGACACGAACGCTATGTTTGCTAATCACCGTTAAGCGCACCACGGGCTGTATCGATAAACATCTTCACCTGGAAAAGCTTATTTTAGCTACGGACGGCCTGCTATACAATACTGTTACAGTTGCCCTGAGGTGTCCAAACAATGGGGTAATGCTATACACGCTAGTGCCCATGCCTTGACAATACCTCCTTACTCTCATAACTTTCCCACACCCGTAGCCAGTGCCCACCCCTTGGCAATACTTTTTCACCCTCTTCACTTTCCCACACCCATAGCCAGCTTCTTGTTCTTCTTCATGAGCGCCGCAAGCTTCTTCTCCAGCACATCATGTTCCTTCCTCGCCGCCTGCAGTGCCTGTTCCGCCTCTTCCACGCTCAACACACTCCCTCTTCTCCTCATGTCGCCCCTATAGCCACCCATATCAGCCGTACTCTCAATCGCATTCACCAAGCCTTGAACGTCCAGAATACCACCACCTTGTCCTAGCGTGATATTACCATTGCCGTCCACACCGAATTCTTGACCTGATTGGTAGCCTAACCCAGCCCCAACAAGTGCTTCAAGGCCCTGGACGAAGACACCACCGCGAAGGTCGGCGGCCATCATGCCCATGCCGTCAATTTCGGTGCCTCCCACTGCTCCGCCTTCGACGACGGCTTTGGCTGCTTTGACGAACCGGTTCGGGTTGACGGAGATGTTCGCTGTTCCAGCACCAGGCGCGCCGCCCACAGCAGCCATCTCAGGTCGAGGTTGATTCGGCGGCGGAGTGTCTGTCTTGGGGATGACGTATTGGTTCAGGTACGCGCCGGCATCGGCCGGTGTGTGCTGTTGCTGCGTCGGAGGGACCTGAGGCGCGGAACCGTCTGGGGCTTGTACAGGTGGCAGTGGGAGAGTTGTAGATCCCAGAAGCCCGGATGAAGGATCCAGCCTAGGCATCTGTTGCCCACCGTTTGTGTTGAGCTTTTTACCAGCCTCCTTGAGTGCCGTGGCAATAGCGGGAAGGACGTCCTGGGTCTGCGGCTGAGTGGCCATATTTTTGCTATGAGGGTGTGCTGCCTGTTTGCGTGGATGGAAACGAGCATGGCCTTTGAGTTCCTCAACATGCTTCTCTAGCTCCAGGGCTTTCTTTTCCAACTCGTCGCTCAAGCCCCAGAAGAACTTTCCATTCGGCGTGATCAGGGTACACGAATCAGGCTTACCATCATTGGAATTGAGACGTATGGGCTTCTTCTTTGCAAGATCATCGAGATCGGCCTCCGAAAGGTGGAGCTTCAGGTCCGGAGGCGCATTCTCGTAGGTAGGTTGGATCATGCGAGAGGCATGAGTAAGCGAGGAAGACAACGGTTTGAAGAACTCAAGGGTAGAAGTCAGGAGTTTGCCCGTACGTTGTAGATCAGCTAAGATAGACTGAGCAGTGTGCTCACGCTTCTCTCTTGAATGTTCCGCTATATGCTCTGGCTCTAGCTCCGGCGTTGCGCTTGCTGAAACCTTCGCCGATGAAAGCTTCCGCAATGCTGGTGTGGTGGGTGTGTCAGAGTGTTCCTCTTCGACTGTGGCTGGCTTAGGAGAAGCTGGTTGGCTTTTGGAGGTCGCTGCGATAGGCTTAAGGGTGTTTGCCGGTTTCTTAGCTTTCTTCTTGCGGCCGATGATGGGAGCTTGCACAATCTCAACGTCAGATTTGTTTTCTTCCATCATGGCTTGCTCTTCCTCCGTCTGCTTCTTTCGCTCTTGTCTGTCCTTCCTGGCTTGCGATTTGGTCTTCAGCCTCATAGGTGCAGTACCGACTTTGCCGCCAATAGGCGGTGGGGAGCTAGCCCTTGAGATCGAGGTGGAAGTAATCGAAGCAGTGTCCGAAATCATTTCACTAGAAGGTGTTCCTGGCGGAATGACGGAAGCGATGCTAGCTTGCCTGGATCTGAGTTTTTCGACTGTGGGTATTTGAGGTATAGACGAGGCGGATGCTGCAGACAAAGGTGGTGGTACTTCGGTCTTTGGTGTTGGGATGACCCGCAAAGTTTTTGGCGCAACCGAACGCTTGATTGGCGACCCGGTCATCGCTGCAGCAGGACTCGGTGGTACTGAGTTATTGAGACTTGCTGGTAGCGAACGTACGTTTTTCGACGGAACATTCACTTTGGACGAACCGGGGGCTGGAGAATCCTCATCCGCTGGCGGTTTGATGGCAGCTGGAATATCGAGCTTGCCGGGCGGTTGTCTCTTAGTTGAAGATGTGGGAGTCGCAGACGCAATTGGGGTAGTTTTTGTCTCCTTCTGTGTTTCTTTCTTTAAACTGGTCTCGGTGATCGATTGATTCTTCCTGGGAGTGCTCTTCGGTCTGGGTGTAGCCTTTATGGCTGCCTCAGACGTGGACTTCTTCTTCTCTAGCATAGGCTTTGGGCTTTCCGTTACGGGTTTTCTAGTTTTCATAGCAGCCTCCTTCGGCGTCGGCTCCTTCGGCGTCTGTGGGTTCGCAACTGTTGCTTTGGCTGTTGTTCTTGACGGGGTTGCAGGCACAGGTTTTTCTGCAGT
Source organism: Clathrospora elynae (assembly GCA_010015635.1). Classification (NCBI taxonomy): domain Eukaryota; kingdom Fungi; phylum Ascomycota; class Dothideomycetes; order Pleosporales; family Diademaceae; genus Clathrospora; species Clathrospora elynae. The sequence goes on from ML976005.1 coordinate 88,650, forward strand.
AGTCGCTACTGGGGTTGCTGCCGGAGTAAATTTTTCGTTGTCATCGCTCTTTTGTTTGCCCTTCTTCATCTTACTGGGCGTCGCGGCTCGGATGGGTGTAATGGGTACGACAGGAACAGCTGGTATAATGGTCGATGAGGCGGTACGGGACATAGGTCGTGATCCTGGACGGGACCATGACTCTTGAACGACCGTTTTGGGGATGGCCGTCGCCGCAAAACCGGGCGGTATGATGGGAGTTGCTCGCCGAGGATGTTCGAATAAATGCCCGCTCATCGGAGTAATGGGTGTGCCTGGCACATGCTCGTCGTTATCGTTGACGAGCGCATCAACGTTGATTGACGCTTGCTCTTCCGCACTAAATGATGTGTCTTCTGTAACATACGTCAGCATTCAACTCTTGCACCAATCGAGTAGATGACAAAAGCGTGTTCGGAGGTTAATCAACAACTGCAGCGGCTGCCAGACGATGATTTGGACGGTAGTGCTGATACAGCAATAGGTACATCAGGTTGCACGGGTTTTTCTCTCGAGTATCTTCGTCACTTGGAGGAGGCAGGGATACAGTAAAAAGCCATCTCTCTATTAGAAAGTAAGCATGCCGACTAGATTGCGGCAGGAAGGGGTAGTTACGTACATGCGATGGCCATGACGAAGACGACGAGAGAAGCTGAAATCTGCATCTAGCAAAACAGCGTAATCCACCCGAGCATGACAGAACATGGAAAGAGATGTGAAGGCAGAGTTGTACCCGTAAGAACATGCCGATGCCAGCAAGGTTTGACAATGAACATTCAAAACGCCAGGCATTTCAGTGACAGAGCACCGAATTTGTGCCGATGCATTCGCCGTGAAAACCGAAACGCCATGCAACCATCGTTAAAGGAAAGGTACTAAGACAGTGTGTCTAGCCAGCAGGTCGACAAGTGTGTTAAAGGAAAAAGAGACTACCATCGTCCAGGGCCGCCATAGTTGTTGTTCGAATAGATCGAAGAAAACCCGCTTTGACCTTGGCCATAACCCTGCCCGGCCATGCCACTTTGATGCAACCTCGCCTGTAAGATACTCGGGTCTTGGACATCAGCAAGACCACCTCCCCCAGAAGAGGAAGTGTTCGCATGTCTATGCTTCTTTCCCTTTTTCTTAGATTTCTGCGAACCAGAGTCCTGGTAAGCGCCAGGCGAAGGCCCATAAGGGAAGCTCAAAAGACCAGGGGCAGGGGCAGGTGTGGAGGTCGTGGGGTGTTGATTAAGGAAAGAAGGAAACATAGACTCACGCTTTCCAGCATCAGCTAACCCAGCGCCACTCATGTTCCTGTTGCGGAGTAAGTCCTGATACATGGGCTCGTTGTTGTTCCTTCCGGCAGCGTTCGCACCGTAGCCTAAACCACCAGTGGCAAATCCGTGACCTTGGCCGAACCCGCTGACCGGTGGCGTTCCAGTGGGCTTCAGCCCCGGAGGCGGTCCCTGCACATTGGTGAAGAATTGTCCGCCGTAGGATTGATGCTGGGACATGGGGTTGTACTGATTCGCGTTCTTCGGCATCATAGAGTTCTGTTGACTCATAAGCTTTTGGTTCGCGACAGGCTGTACGTTCGCAGAAGCCGAAGCGCTGTCGTTGGCAAAGCTGAAGCGAGAAGTGTGCCTTATGTGTCCTGTAGCGTTCCCACTCAAATTGTGCTGCTGAGACTGCGTAGTCTGCATGTTGGACAGAAGACTGACGGGCTGAGTGCTGGACTTGAAGTTGGACAGCAAAAGCTGCTGCTGTTGCTGTGGCGTTAGGCCCCTGTTGCTTAGTCCGAGATTGCTGAAGTCTTCCGCCAAGGAAGAGCCCTGAGCGAAAAGACTCGCACCGAAAGCTTGTTGACCAGGCGGTGCGATGGCATGCTGGTTGAGATGGGCGGTGCTCGTTTCGGGACCGTCCTCGGGCTCTCCGCCTAGCTGTAAGCTACCGCCAGCGGTTGCCTCGTTGTCGTCACGCTCAGTGGCTGGTGGTTGTTGGGAATCAGCTTTCGCCTCAGCCTCAGCCTCCCGCTGCAGTGCCAGTTCCTTCTCCCTCTCTCTTGTTGCACGACGCTTTGCGCCACCATTGGGGTCGAGCAGCTGAGGAAACTCGGAAATGGCCTTGAACTCCTCCTCTGAAAGAACAGCACTCGAGAAGACGAATTTGAAGTCAGAGGAGCAGATTGCCTTCAACAAGTTTTCAAGGCCGTTGTTACGAGATTTGGAGGATCGTGCAGAGGGTGGAGGTGCAGATGCGGGTGCGGGTGGCGGGGTTGCGGACTTGGACGTTTGCGGGGAAGTCTCCTTTTCCTTCTCTTTACCCTTCTTTCTGGGCGCTTCTTCTGCCTTTGGTGCCTTCGGTGTTTGTGCGGGAACAGCATTTGTGACCATGGGGCTAGCGGTGTTCGACGCGATGGTTGAGCGACTGGCGCGACGCTCTAGCACTGCTCTACTTCCCCAGTTCGCGGTTGCCGGCAGACCAGGTGCGTCTTGTGACGAACTCGACGTGTCAGTGCTATCTTGTCGGTTCATTGGAGTCGCGGCGGCAACGGGGGGACCGGGGTGGGCGGGAGGTGCGGCGCGAGATGTTGACGATTGAGAGGGCTGCTGGGTCTGGATTGAGTTCATCATGGACAGATCTTGGCGGGTGAAGCTGTCGTTGTCCTCGCCGGGTTCGTGCAGAAACATGCAGCTGCGGTTGTTGCACTGCTCGCCGCGAAGGTAGGCGGAACAGTATTTCGTCGTACCGTATTGCGCTCTGCAAGGATGGTGAGTTTGCTACAACACAGATAGAGCGTGGGCGTGATGACGTACCTCAACGTCCTATCGCCATTGTGTGAGCCGTCGACGGCGTTGATACACTTCTCGGCATCCTCCTTACGGAAAAATGTCACGTAAACACCCACCGACTGCTGGTACTGCGCGTTCTCTTTGGCCTTGCTCACAACGATCTTGTTGATCTTGCCGTACTGGCCGAAATAGTCGTCGCCGCGGAGCGTGTCAAGGAGGCGGTCTTCCCGTATCGTCGGGGTCAGGCCGGTCACGTAGACGAGGTTCTTCTGGACGACGCGCAGGCCGGAGAGGTGCTTGCGGCTAAGCGAGTCGGCTTCGGCTTTCTGGGCCTCCTTCTGCCGTATCTGCGCGTTCTTCTTGGCCTTTTGAGCGATCTGCTGCTTGTGCCGGGCCATCCTGCTGCGTGTTAGGGGCCATCACAGACGGAAGGTGCAGGGGACCCACTCTTCGGGCGAGATGGTCTTCCACTCGATCGTGGCATCGTCGTAAGGGCGGCGACAGGCGGGACACAGCCCGTTCATCGTCGTCTTGATGTTGTTGAAGCAGAACTGGCATATCTGACGCGCGTGTTAGCATGGCGACTCGAGACGGCGTGGCTGCGTGCTGGCGGGCCGGCGTACTTGGTAGCCACAGGGACACGGCCGGAAGTTCCGGTCCGAGAGGTCGAACTCCTCGACGCACAGCGGGCAGCACTCGTCCTCGTCCTCGTCAACGAACTGGTCCTGCTGGAGGCGAGACATGGCGAGTAGCGCTCAGGCGAAAGGGAGGCGCTGAGGGGTGTCCTGGGGCCGGAGCGGGCTGCGAGCGAGGTCAGTAGGGAAAGCGTCGAAGCTCACACGAACACCGGCCGGACTGTCGAAGGGAGGCGCTGCGAGTGGACGGCCTTCAGAGGCTGCAGCCAGCGATGGGACCTATACAGGAGCAAGGATCCGCTCGACGCTACTTATGTAAGCGTGCATCTCGCGGACGGTAGCTTCGAACTTCACGACGTCGACGACCGCACCACCACGCGCCGCCTCATCACACGCACCCACACGCACATTATGGCTCTGCGGCTTGCTGTTGGCCGGCCATTGGGCGCCGTCGCCCGCACATCGGTGCGCGCCTTTGCCTCGACGGCACTCCGGGCGAAGGAAGTAGCGGGACCCAGCTCGGAGACGCCCAACATGCGGGTGCGCAAATCACGAAACCAGAGTGGGATCATTGGCTCTAACAAACTGCATAGTATGCTCCGCGTGACGAGGCCGCCAAGCTCAAGGCCGCCATCGTGAACCCGGCAGACGCATTCAAAGAGAAGGGCGAGGCGCTGCACAAATACGGCCAGTACCTCATGTCTTGCCTGCCGAAATACGTCCAGCAGTGTGTAGCACGCCACCCGCCACGATAACTCTGTCTAATGTCTTTCCAGATTCTCGGTATGGAAGGACGAGCTGACTATCTACATCCCGCCAGCGGGCGTCATTCCCACCTTCACCTTCCTCAAGTACCACACCGCGGCCGAGTACACACAGATCTCAGATATCACGGCCGTCGACTACCCTACCAAGGATCAGCGCTTCGAAGTCGTCTATAACATGCTCAGCATCCGCCACAATTCGCGCCTGCGGATCAAGACATATGCGGATGAGGCGACTCCTGTTCCCAGCCTGTGCGATCTCTACGATGGCGCAAACTGGTACGAGCGAGAAGTCTACGATCTCTTTGGCGTCTTCTTTGTTGGACATCCGGATCTGAGGCGCATCATGACAGACTATGGCTTCGATGGCCATCCCCTGCGGAAGGACTTTCCCATGACCGGATACACCGAGATCCGGTACGACGAGGAGAAGAAGCGGATTGTTGTGGAGCCCCTCGAGATGACGCAAGCCTTCAGGAACTTCCGTGGCGGTTCATCAGCGTGGGAACAGGTCGGTCCCGGTGACGATCTCAAGCCAGAGAACGTGAGTTTTCCTTTTCTATTAGACCCTCATGCAGCGTTTTCTGACAGAAGAACAGTTCAAATTGCCGACACCGAAGCCAGAGCCACCGAAAGAGGGAGAGCAAAAGAAGTAGCAGGCCTGGAGCGATTGATCTGTACATACCTGCGAATGAACGTATTTGTACAACGACCAACACCCGGCTGTTCAATCATTTCTACCTTCACTCTTTTGCACGCAGAGCCTGTATAAGCATACTTGTGTCCAGGTCGGAAAGTTGTCAGCTTTCTAGGCGAGTTGCACACGCATACACGACGTACACATCCAAATAGCGCAACTCTTCGGATGACATGATTCCTCGTACTTTCGCGGCCATAATGTTTCAAATTGCTCATGCCAAGCCGACCTCGCGTTCTGCTGCCCAATCAGGCAAGCGTGTCCCAATGCACCTTCCTCCGTCAGCGCCCACTTGCTGGCTACAACATAACAGAATCTTGGCCCGCGCATCATCTGTAGCGGCGCGGCCGACCTGCAGCATATCCGCCCCGCAATCCCGAGACCAGCCAGACCTCGCATTTTATCGCCAAGAACTGCACCCCGCCTTTCTTCTTTTGACCACGACATCAGGGCATCGGAAGAGCGGTCTGTAGTGCCGTAAGTTAGTTTTCTGTACAACAATGCCTTTGTAGGTCCGCATCGGGGTTGGGCTCTTCCTGACATGGCCGAACTCCCGACATCTCACCAATGGTCTTGCTACCCCTGAAGACATGCTTCAAGTCCCACCGTGTCCCTATACGAAGTAGGTATAAATACTGACTACTTCCCCCTCAGTGTTTCCTATCAACCACATCAAGCCCTCTTTCATACTCCTAGCCTTGACCAAAATGTCCACCACCACCACTACACTCGAGCCCTTCACCCTCTCCGCTCCCCCCGGCACAGATATCTGGCGCAAACCCCCCTCCCACAACACCTTTAACGCCCCCACCAACCCCTCCCCTCTCCCTACCTTCGCCCTCGAGACCTTCCAGAGAGCAAAACTCACCTTCGCCCTCCCGCCAGCAGACAAACTCCGCCAGTACGACCAAGCAGGTCTCCTGCTTCACCTCACCAAGCCACTCAATCAAGATAAGTGGATCAAAACCGGCATCGAATTCTACGCCGGAAACCCGTATATAGCGACTGTGGGTTGTGATGCTTGGGCCGATTGGTCGTTGGTGCCTATGCCGGAGTCCACCAACAACAGCAATGGTAGTCAGCCTGGTGCTACGATCGAGGCGAGACGCGAGAAGGATGGGTTGGGGAGGAGTTTGTGGATTTATTGGATTGTGAGGGATGGGTCTGGGAAGGAGGTGGAGAGGCGCCCGTTGAGGGAGGTTACTTGGGTGTTCGCCGAGGAGGAGGGGTGGAGGGTCGGGGTTGGGGGGTATGTTTGTCGGCCTACGACGGAGGGGGGTGAGGACGAGAGGCTTGAGGTGGAGTTTGGAGAAGGGGTTGAGATTGAGATTTTGGATAAAGGGAATGGGGATGGGGAGAAGAAGTGAAGGATCCTCGTTAGTCAACTGTCACTGTCAAATATTTGGGTTAGTGTGTGCACTGGAGGTGATACGCAAGAAATATTAGTGAGCAAAAGGTGTATCTGGTAAACCTCATGCAACCTCCTAGATAATACTTCACGCTCGTGTTCGTTGAGCTATAATGTGTTGTGGAACTCCAGGACTATGTTAGGCAAAGAGCGAACCAGTTGCACCGATTTATTCTTTCCAGCCCGAACGGATCTCACTGTGGGCATTGTTTATGATATGGAAAACTGTGTATTCGATCATACTTTGGGTGACGCTCTTCTTCTTCCCCTCGCCTAGAAGCTACTTCATGCCCACATTCGCTATAGTTGTGATGTGCTGCAGAACTTCAGTGCTATGTATAGTAAACAAGAGCGGACCCATACCAAGTCGAGAGACCGGGAAACTCATGCACCACCCACCCCGTTCTTCCCTCCAGCCTTCTTCTTCTCCTTTGCCGCCTTCCGCTTCTCCTTCTCCCTCGCCTTCTCACTCTTCACCTTTGTCAGCTTCGCCGGGAGCACACCCGCCCGCTCATACACAATGGTGATCGCATTGAGAACATCCTGCTTCCGTACCACGGGGTCCCGGTCGTCGCCCTGGTCCTCATCGACTCGCATGGCAACCGCTTCTTCCAACACTTCTTGTGCTAGTCTTGCTTGCCCGTGCGTGAAGCTGCCGAAAATGGCCAGGGTGGCTAGGGCGGGCTCGTCCCAGATCTTGCCGCCGGTCTTGAATTTTGGAGGCTTCATGTGGCCGGGAAGGAAGTGTTCAAGAGTGATGCCCCAGCGCTGCTCAATGCTGGTTTCATAGTCGGTTAGTGGTGTAGACTGCGGTGTGGCATCCAGGGCTTTCAGGTCGGCTTGCACTGACTGATAGGTGCGAGTGATGCGCATCTTATTCCTCGTGGTCGGCTTCTTCTCGTTGATGCTGGTGATGTGTGCGCACCTCTCCGATTCAGTGAGATCCTGGTCACTGTTAGCTGCCAATCGTTGCAATCTTGAATGTCAGCGAATACGCACCTCCCATGGCTGGCCAAAGCACTCAACATCTGTGTCCACATCCTCCCCCTCCTCGCCGTCATAGAGAATGTAGCCTTGCGGAGCGTCAGGTAACATACGTTCAGATTGTGTCGCTGCTACTAGCACACGCTGGTCTTCGTGAAGTGAATGCGGATCGGGGATGTACTTCGCATCGACAGTGTATAGTGCCGCGTAATTAGTTCCGACGGCCAGGCGCACACCTTGGAGCACTTGTTCCGGTGATTGATACGCCCCGATGACAAACCCGGACACCGTCTTCTTATTCGACGGGCAATGAAGCTGGACGCGCCCCATGGTGGTGAGTGTTGAGATTCAATCTCGGTGTTTGCTGTGGTTCGAGGTGCGCGGACGAGTGCAGAGGTGGAAGCGGGTATGTGCATGCGGATGCGGTCGAATATGCTCGAAGGGAATGCGAATCGATAGAGTCCCGTGACATTATCGGTCATACATTGCTGCGGGCTGTTTGCTCTCCTCTCACCGCCGCATTGCTGAGCTTGCCTTGTTGATTACTTATAGTCGGGAACATGACTGGCCCGCTTATGCTCGGCTATGTGTGGAATAAAGTAAAGGGATAAATTTATACATTCATGAAGTGACTGGTCATAGCTCATCTGGACAGGTAACTGGCCTTGGACGGCGATTGATTCAATGATGTACCGCACGAAGTAAAGCTAAACAGAAGAACACCCGCCTTAAGAGTAGCTCTCCGCAACCTAGATCATGTGTTGATAGCGGTGTGGGTGATAGGGGCACATACCCTTCAACCTTTGCATATTCTCCTTCTATCTCATAACATAGCAATGCTAGGTATGTCCGATACAGGAGCCTGTATGTCCTCGCCGTATTTAGAAGGCTGTTTGAATACTGAACAAGTACCTTGAATTTATACGGGCTGTATTATAGATCTTGTTGTTGATGTACCAACCCACAGTGAAGGCCATGTCGCGTGAAACGGAAGTCTATACATTACGAGTCAATACCTGTACCTGAATTTATACGAGTCGCCGCTCTATGCTTCACCAATCTCTGCGCTGCCCAAAGCTATACGCCTCTCTGCGCATTCCTCCGACTCCTAACCTCACTCTGCCTAACCTCCAAATGCGTCCCATCCTTGCTCTTCTCCAACTGTATCGACTCGGGCGAAGGTGTACCGAGATAATCTCTAGCGTCTTGCTCAACAGCGCCAGGGGTGGAGATACGTGTACCCTCGACCAGGACTTTGTCGTCATCCGGGATATGCAGCGGCTCCTTGATCTCGGGTTTCTTCGTGCCGAGCGGAGCGTCGAAGCGCTTGCGCAGCGTCGCGATCATCTTGCCGAACCACAACCAGTTTAGACTGCTGAGGACGAGGTTCGAGGTGAGGTATGCGGCTACGAGCCACAGGGGGATTGTCTGGCCTTCGGCGAACTGGAGGACGTCGTGCTTGAAGGCTGCGTTGCCGACGATGGTGCTGTTTTTCAGCTTACCAAAGGCGGGGTCGGACAGTGTGACTGTGCCGGCTGTGTAGGCGTTGTAGATGTCGCTGAAGACGCGGACAGTCTGGTACGAGCCCCAGACGATACGACAGGAGAAGAAGGTGACGAGCAGGACAATGCCGTTGACCAGCTGGATGGTGCTGCCGGTCATGTTGAGCTTGTCGCAGAACCAGTGGATATTGAGGAAGGGCGAGGAGAGCTCGTAGAGGATGAAGGTACACGCGTAGTAGTTTATAAAGGGCCGCTATTCAGAGTCAGTACTCCGTGTCCGCTCCATATGCTCCATAGGGGGCGATGCTCGACTTACGAAGCCCAGCGAGAACACACATAGCGCACAGATGGCATGGAAGAGCATGCCGACGCCGAAGACGCGCACGTTCCGCGCCGTGACTGCCAGATCCCACAGGAAGTAGCCGCCCGCAAATGCCTGGACCAAGCCAGACGCGCCCGTGTACCCATGCACGCGCTCCATGGTGTCCATCTGACTCAGCTCGCTGTCCTTCCACTTGACCCAGAGCGCCAGACTACAGACCAGCGTGCTCTGTACAAATGACACGAAATGCACGTCCCAGCCCAGCTTCGTGCGCGCGTTGAAGGCCGGGTATATCCGCGGGAAGAGGAAGCGCGAGACGGCGGGGGAGATGTAGCGTTTTGTGACACTGTAGAAAGTGAATGCCACTATGACCTCGTGGACGTGCAGCGGCAGCGTCTTGAACGAGAGGAAGTCGGCGATGGGCTGTACACACCTGACCAGAATCTCTGGCGGCGGGAGTGGGAACGGGTCGTGCATCGTGGTGGTGAAGCGTGGGGTGCGGCGTGCGCAGAAGTGTGAGGTAAGGCGGTCCAGGCGCACAGAGCAGGAGCGATGGTCGATTAGAACTCGAGAAGGAAGCAACGACAAAGGACGGTGGGGAAGCGGGCTTATCAGGGCCGGCAGAGAGTCCGGTCAAGGCCGCGGCGGCACATTGATGCTTGGCCGCTCGAGGCTGCCTGACAGGACGACGAAGCTTTGAATCCATGGCTCTAGGCCGAGCTTCGTTAGCGGGCTGAGCCTCTTCACCTTGCGCCAGAGGCACACGACACATCTGATATGGACCCTGACATTTTTGTGCGAGGTCAAATACAGCCACGCGACCGCGTCATTGTCATAAATGTAAAGACGATGCACAGCCATATGAGGCGCAATGCCAAGACATATGGCACGTGAACTCTATGTATCCCTATCGCAGCGGTCAATAACTGCCAGCCAAACTGCGTATTTCCCGCTTGCAATCCGAAAAGCGAGAGCCTTATCTTGAACCCTGAGAAGCGTTCCATGGCCTGGACGAAACACGCCTTCCCGCCTCGTAGCCCGAGCGACCTTCTGGCTCGCTTTGACGCGCGATCAGCTGACATCGTGAGGCCAGTCCCCTCACAAAGGAGTTTGCTTTTTGTTGACAACAGAAACTGCCACTCTACTCCCTACTGATGCCGATTTCAAGGATATTGGTACGGTCTCCGTTCTGTCATATGGACCTAGCACCCTCTTTAGGGTACGTACCCAGCGGAAGTCTTGACACAGCTTGTTAGCGGGATGGGGATGATGCAGAACAGCACATTTGCAGGCCATAGGTTGGGCGATGCTTGTTCGAGTACGTGGGATTTCAGAGTGTGGCGCTGCTGGTTCTGCTCTTTGGGTCGGAGGATTGCTCTGGGAGAGCACCGGTGTTGGGACTGCTGGCACTTTGAACTTGAACCCCTCTCTTTGGCTGTGCGATACCGCGCGAGCCTATGAGCTGCGAAGGGCTGAGCCAGCTTTACCGTCCAAATCGGTTCTTCGTCTTCGCTCCGGGACTGGCGGCGCTACATCTGCGTCGATATTTCTAGAAGTTTTCGCGACTCTTGGACTCTTCCAGCTTAAATCGGCCGTCCGCTTCTGTGGGGTTGTCGCCATCGTGTTCATGAGAAGATGTAGAAAAGAAGGCGCGTTGCTCAGTAAGTGTAGTAGAAGGGTAAGGAAATTATGAAATGCCTCTGCTCTCAAAGTAAGTCCCAATCGCCCAGCAATATCACCTCAACCACGAGCTCAGGCGCGAGCACGAGACGGTTGCTCAAGTCAGAGTTGACGGACTGTGGGGTGACGCGCCTTCCCGACGCGACGGCAGCAGCAGCAGGGATCATGCCTCCCGCCAAAAAGTTCCGAACGTGCGGAACAGCATAAATCATTCGATCGCTCTTTCTTCATATGTCACCGCGATGAAGGCGTTACAAAGGTTTCTTGCAGGTCAAAGCATACATCAGAGCCAGACACTGCGCCCCGCTTCAGCATCCTGTCGAACACCATGTCCCGCACGCCGTACCTACATTCGACCCGCATTCGCACCAAAGCCCACCATCGACATCAAGCACATCCGCCAGAACCCAGGACTGTACGAGCAGAACTGCATAGACCGCAACTACGCTGCGCATAGCAAGTCGTCATGGCGAATTATAGAGCTCCACGAGCAATGGCTTGCACTTCAGCAAAGCAGTCGTAGTGTACGAGAGCGCAACAATCGAATTCGAGCCAGTCTTGCCAGAACTGCATCACGCGTCAAGGACGCAGAAGGAAGCAAAGCTGTTCCGGTAAAGGATGGATTGATCGGCGAAGCGAAAGCACTGAAGACGGAGCTGGGCGCTATTGAAGCACAGGAAACACAGCTACAGGAAGAAATGGAAAGTCTGGCGCAAGACTTGCCGAACCTGAGCAGCACACACACACCGGTCGGAACTGAGCCTGAAGTAGTTGGTTACATTAACCAACACCCCGAGAGCAACTCGTCGCGGTTAGATCGAGGTCGGAAGTCACACGTAGACATCGGGCAAGAACTGGGCATACTGGACTTCTCGGGCTCAGCGCAAACCTCGGGGTGGGGTTGGTACTTCCTCGTTGGAGACGGTGCACTGCTGGAACAGGCGCTCATCCAATACGCTCTGAGTGTCACCAGGAAGCATGGATGGAAAGCAGTTGCCCCTCCTTCACTGGTGTACGCGCACATCGCGTCTGCATGCGGGTTCCAGCCGCGAGACCTGAACGGAGAACAGCAGATCTATGCGATTGAGCAGTCGGAGAAGGACAAGGCAAAGCCGCAACTAGCCCTTGCCGGGACAGCAGAGATTCCACTGGCTGGCATGAAGGCAAACCAGACGTTCGAAGAGTCGGATCTACCGCTCAAGACGGCCGGTGTGAGCAGATGCTACCGTGCCGAAGCCGGGGCAAGAGGAGCAGACACAAAGGGCCTATACCGAGTTCACGAGTTCACCAAGGTCGAGATGTTTGCGTGGACACTGCCGGACAACATGGGAGAAGAGCACTTCACGACTCCAACTGCGCCCAGCTCAGAAGCCATCTTTGAGGAGATGCTCTCAATACAAAAGGAGATGTTGGAAGCACTCGGGCTGCACTGCCGCATCCTGGAGATGCCTACGACGGATCTTGGTGCCAGCGCTACGAGAAAGCTCGACATCGAGGCTTTCTTCCCGTCTCGGCGCGAGAAGGACGAGGGTTGGGGTGAAGTGACTTCGACCTCCACGTGTACCGACTACCAGAGTCGACGACTGCAGACCCGCATGCGCGTGAAAGGAGGCAAGCTGGAGTTCCCGTACACGCTCAACGGGACTGCGCTTGCCGTGCCTCGAGTACTCGCAGCGATCATGGAGAACCACTGGGACGAGCAGGAGCGTAGTGTTCTGATTCCGGAAGTGTTGCGCCCCTTTATGGGTGGCCAGGAGAAGATTCAAGCACAACACTAGCGTCCTTTTGATATTAGACTTGCTGTACACTACCGTTGATGTCCAGTCGCTGTATATAAACTATTACTCCACACGATTGGGTGTCACAAGCAGATCTGCAGCCCGCAAACTATAAATGTCCAGCATGTCTCAAGACACGCTTCCCTGCATTTCAGCTTCATCATCCCAGCTTCTCGCCATCGAGGCTGATTCTGGACTCGGCCCGGCTATCTGTGGCGATTGGTGCACAGCCCGTTCTCAGTTGGAGCTGCATGCCGCCGGTGCATGGGACCAAGCTGCATGTGGATGGACGAACCATGTGCGCACTCGCCACGGCCATTGTTGTCTGGTGCTGCAGCACTCCTGAAACACTGCTCCCAGCCGTCGCGACACGGTATCATTCGTAGTTATAGCCTTGAACCTGACCTCTTCGCGCTTGATCTAGATTTTGGTTCGACGCACTGCGCCATCGCATCCGAGGTGGGGTGGTTTAGCGGGCTTCTCTCATCTGTCTGCCCCCAGCCTCGTCATCCACACCCGGCCTGCCTCTTTCCCTAGGTCTGCTTCGAGCTGCACCGCTGCGTGAGAACAACACTCACGGCGAGGAAGAGGAGTCGCGGCGCATGGTTTCCTACCCAGACTCGGCGAGTGCGGAGCGCTCCCTGCCCATTCGGCGCCCACCGTCTGTCGCATCGCATTCCTCGCGCGCCTCGACCGTCCGCAGACATCGCCAGCACCGATCCAACTTTGGCGGCACGTCGTTGACGCCGCAGAACGAGTTCCCGATATTCACGCACACGGGCGACGTCGACATCACCATAAGCAACGGGCGCAAGGAACAGCGATATCTGCTCCACAAGCTGATCCTCACCCAATGCTCCGGCTTCTTCGAGGCCGGCACGAGTGATGAGTGGGCAAGTGCTGGAGACGCGAGCACTGCAGGTCCCAGCAATGGGACTGCCTTGGCGAGAATCCCGTCGGGTGCGCGGCCGGACTACAAGAAGAAGTGGAGCTATGAGCTGGACTGGGGCAAGACCGAGGATGACTTGCCCATGCTGGTGCAGAAGGTGCGACCAGGTAACCCTATTACTGATTATAAATGCTCATATCGGCACAGAAGACCCAGTCCACAATTTTCGGCGGCGACGCGTGCCCCCCCGTGCAACCACCTCCCGCACGCAACAAGCCGGCAGCACCGCAGTCAGGCTTCTTCCGCAGCATGGCCAACTTCTCGACCCTCCACGTCCCAGCCGCAACCCCAGAAAGCGACCCCGACGACGACACGTTTCGAGACTACGACAACTTGTTCCGCATCTTTTACAACTACCCGCCCGCACTGGACCCCGTAAACATTGCGAATGCCTATGTAGAGTGCAAATCACTACTCCAGCTCGCCGACATGTATGACGCGCTCGGTGTCATCGGACCGCGTGTAGACCACCACTTGTTACGCTTCCAGGGCCGATTATGGAAGCAAATCGCCAAATACCCACCCAGCTACCTCAAACTCGGCTACATGGCGCGGAGTAAGGCTATATTTGCAGAAGCCATGGTACACGTAGTCGGACAGTGGCCACAGGGCATCAACCAGCTACGCGGCCAAATCGCAGAGCCCGTTATTGAGCTGATAGAAGACAAGGTCGACGAGATGGACGAACTGAAAGCGAAGATCGAAGTCAAGCTCTTCCGTCTCTCCCTCACCACTAGCCGCGGCGAGCGCGTCAGCCCCTCGAGTAATTGGCTAGACTGGATAGCCGTCTCCTTATTCCGGCAATGGCTCGCGGAAAACACAACACCGCCTCCCGCACCCATCCTCAAGTCTCCACGACCGCTAGGATCTCGAAATGGCGAAACTGCACCGTCACCACCCCTGCCAGCGTTCAACACGGGCCGCATCTTCCGCTTACTAGGCCAATCGGGCTCGAGCTATCTGAACCATGACGAGTGCAAACGCTTTCTGCGACTGAACCCCGAGCACTACAACCGCGATAACTTGAAGCGCTTCGAGCGGAGGATCGACGAGATTAAGAACAAAGCGAAAGATGCCGTGAAGCCGGTCATGCGGAATTTCTTGGAGCTGGATTTGAGGGAAGGGGGCTTGCCGTATTTGACGTGTACGAGGATTGATCCGCAGGATTTCCCGTGGGATGAATAAGAGGACGTCTTAACACCATGTACGGGGTATAAGCAAGAGTTGGAGAGTTTGATTATTAGTTTTGGCTGGACTGGTACGGCGCATTTTTCACTGCGGATTTTGGCGCCTGATACCCTTGGTTGTTTGTTTTGTTTTGTTTTTTTCCATTTCGCAACCGCGCCCTTGGCTATCTATGTTTTTCTTGACGACGTGATGAGCGATGAAAGAGAGAGATAGAGAGATGAAGAGACAGTATAGATAATTGTTAGCGGAAGAGGGATAGTTGTGTACGCTGGCCGTGCTCACTTTTCTCCCTGGTAATGAAAGATGATGTTTGATCTAATACTACATATACACCCCATACTCCATCCTGATAAGGATCAGGACGTTAAAAGTCCAACGCACGGATATTTAGTATGGTCTTCCGTCGTTCCTTGTCACGCGCTGTACGTAAATTCAACGTGACCAATTATATAGAAGGTCCCGGGTGGTGTGCTGCAGTTCAATGTTGGCCCGAAACCTGTCATTCGGTCTTTTTGTTACAACTAGCACTTGGCGAAAGATCGGTCCATTTACCTTGTCTCTTACCCCAGCGACGTGATGAAAAGTGAGCGGGGGTGTGCGGGGGTGGGTGTGTGTGTGTGGGTGTGCGTGTGTGTATTTGTGTGTGTGTGTGTGTGTGTGTGTGTGTGTGTGTGTGTGTGTGTGTGTTTGGTTGAATCGAACAGTATCGGTCGTATAGCTCCCCCGCACGCTACTGCCCATCACCGGCTGCCCGATCCTTCGAAGGCGGTATTTCTCTGATGCCGGCAACGATATCTTTGCCTATTTCTGACAAGCTAGAGAAGAGGACATGCACGTCAGCCTGGCAAAAAGGTCAGAAGGA